>JAADYG010000154.1:0-51385 GCA_023338115.1 Phytopythium boreale
CCCCCCCCCCCCCCCCCCCCCCACGTTCACCACCGAACAGCGTAGCACACTTGCCTCTATAACTTACAGCGTGGCCCCGCCTCACTCGCTGTCGCTGTCGCTGTCTTCCTCGCTAGAGGAGGCGTCGAAGAGCGCGCGGTTGACGTCGAAGAGCGGCAGGTCGGCGATGGGCGGCGTGGCGGCCTCGCGCACGGCGGCGCTGACCGTCTCGCGCGCGGGCAGCCGCACCGAGTGCGCGTCCACGACCGTCGCGTAGTCACTCGCGCCGGGCGTGCCCAGCAGGTTGACGGCCTTGTACAGCGCGACCGAGAAGATGTACGTGGCCACGAGCATCGCGGGCGCCGCCACAGCCCAGCGCTTCGACGGGTAGTACGTCAGCCCGTACGCGCGCAGCGTCTCCTCGGGCGCGTACGCCCACACCAGGAAGAGCACTGCTCGTAATAGAGAGGACGTTAGAGTGAGATAACCTTGGGAGAGCTACGGAGCTGGTGGACGGACCGTAGAAGAGCGTGGAGGCGAGCCAGCCGCCGAAGCCGAAGAACTCCATGCGCCGCGCGTGCAGCCGCTGCAGCTCCTTGAACGGGATCTCGTCGTACGGGACGCCCGAGAAGGCCGCCGCGCTGGCGGGAGGCAGCGGCGCGGCAGTCATCCTCTTCTGTGTTTGTTGCGCGAACGGATTGATACTTTTGGGCGTCCAACGTGCGATTTTTTATACTTGGCATTTGCATTGGAGGAGCGTTTTGTACTTGGACTTTGTATGCCCTCAGTCGGTTGGTGGGTCAACACGAGATCCTTGTGATGGAGACTTACTTGATGGGCGAGCCCGACACTAAGGAAAACGAACGGGGAACTGGGTTTCTTTGCTACATTGCGTCGGCACTATTATGATACGGCACTGCTATCTATATCGATCCTATAGGTAGAGAGGTGGGGCTCATAATTACATCGATCGAGATCCAAACGAACACACAAGATGACAACCATCTAACACACCGCATGCTGGATGACCTCGAGAGCTTCTCTCTCGAGTTGGTCGCTTCGCTTCCTTGGAACACCGGGAGGACTCGCCTCGCGCCTCCACCGCCGTCGATAGATAGATAAACACACGGCGAGGAGGCGACGGCGCGTGGTCGATACAGCTCCCACTGGACACCAATCAAAGCCGGCGAGGGTTCATACCACGCGAGAGGCTCTACAGTACTCTTCGCGCGGTCCGCCAGTCGATCCTTCGACTTAGACAGCGAGGACGACGTTCGCGTCCGCACCGACAGAAGGCGGCGCCACGGCGCTGACCTGCTTGGCACAGGCCGAGATCAGACAGTCCGATCCGTTGGCCACGTCCGACGGAGACGACGACAGCTCGATCGTGCTGGCGACGGGGCCTTCAACACAGCCAAGCGGCGCGTCGAACGAGTCCTCGCCGTACGGTAGCTCGTTGCTCTCGTCCGAGTCTTCATCGTCGCCGAGGATGCAGTCCGACGCGTAGTCCACGCTCAGGTCCTCGTACGCGCGCGGGTTGACGTCGTACGCGTCCATCTCTTCCATAGCGAACCGCACGTCAGCGTCCACCAGCAAGTTGCGCGAGTTGAAGAAGTACTCGCCGTCGTCGCTGTCGTTCATGGACAGCATCGGGTCGTCTGCATGGAAGTTGGCAGCCTCCATCTCGTCGTCGTCGCTCAGGTCCATCACGGGCACCTCCCCGAGGCCATACTGGTACATTAGGTCATACTCATTCGACTCCCACCGCTCGCGGTTGATGCGCAGGTTCTCGTGCTCGACGTGGGTCATCTCGGATACCGCGCTGCCATTGTTCTCCAGGATGTCGAGGCGCTCTTCGGGCTCCAGGTAGCCGAACTCCATGTACACCTGGCGGTCGACGCGCGTCATCTCGCGCTCGCTCTCGTACGAGTCCAGGCGGCGGCGCGTGCGGCGGCGCACGTTCGTCGACATGCCGAGCTGTTATCATCCAGAAACACACAGTAACGGTGGTTAGACACGCTGATCGACGGATCGTACCCCACTAAAGCACGACAAATAGAAACGCACCGGCACGCCATCGGACGCCACAGTCGCCGTCCACATGGTCGGCTCGAACTCGACGACGTCCGTGTCCTCGAACTGGACGCGCTTCCTCCGGCCGGTTTCCACCGGTGCCGCCGTCATCACCACGGCGGCGTCATCGGCTTGCGCTTCATTGTTGTCTTCTTCGGCGGCCTCGGGCGTCTCGATTTCCTGGGTGTCGATGATCGGAGCGACGTCCTTGGTCTGCTTCATCACCTCAGCGACGTCCACGGCGGGAACGGAGGTCTCCACGAGCGGCGCCATGCTTCTACGTCTTCTTTTTCGTGTGGCTTGGGGCTGAGGACGTCTGGTCGCGGGTCGAAATGGACAAATGCGCTGGTCGCTCGCGTGATCTTCGGCGTCCGGCGGGGGGTATACTCGAACCAAATAAGACGGCCGACTTGCGCGGGACCCTCTTAGTCGCGGTAGGTTGTGAAAAAGTGCGGCGGGGCGATAGTGGACCGCGAGATGTAACACTTTGTATCAGCCGTTGTGTACACGCGCGCCTCAACGAAACAAACGGGAGTTTCGAGGTGGCTTTTCTCTCCGAGCAGGCAAAACCAATAATGAAGCAAAGTCAGTCCAGGGCGGGCGGGCCAAAGCGGGGAAAGCAGTGAGAAAAGGCGCAAAAGAATAGCGAGGCCAAAAGAACTCACAGCTGGCGGTCCCTACCCCTGTTCTCTGCCTCTTTGCAACAGAAAAACCTCAATCAAATAATTTATAGCAGTTGCGTTAAACACATTTGTAATGTACTTTTGACCTAGGTCACTGAAAAACGTTACAACCTAGGTGTGCAACTGTGAGGTTTTTCTCACCTCAAAAGTGTCAAATAACATCGCGATTCATTTTTGGCGTAATTCGCGCCAAACGGCAAAACAGCTCCACCTCGATATAAAATGAAACACCCGTTCGTGCAATTCATTTTTCCTTTATAATGAAAATGGCAATTTAACCCATCTAAGAAAAAAGAATCAGACGGGGTAGGGCTCGCGTTCGAGGTCCGCTTCAGATTTTCTTGCCATTTTCCATCTCGCCCAGTGCAGCTCACTGGGCGAGATGGCTCGAGGGAACAAGCGACCAAGAAGATCGGAAGGGCGGAAGAGCGGAAGAGCGCGGAGCCGGCGAACTGGCGGGACCTGCCGCACCGGATCGTCTCGTTCGACCATGCGGTGGGGTGCCATGCGACGGCACGCCTACGACGTGGTTGGACGAGCCGACCACGGACGTGCCGACCATCCGCAGAAGAAGAAGCGCAAGGTGTGCAGCTCTACAGCGAGGACGATGCTCGCTCAGCTGCACTTCAAGCCCAAGACGCGCCGGCGGTCGACTAGCAAGCGGGTGCCCTTCCTGCCGCACCTGCCTCGACCGTGACGAGAATACCAGCCAGATGCTGGCGCAGCGCGTCCGTGCTTCATTCGGTGTGCCTCCACCGAGGAGACCTGTCGGCAGTGGCGACACTGCTGGCATTATAGGCCCAAGGTCCTAGAATAGCTCAGAATAGGTTCGTTGTAGGATCAGAGGCGTTAAACCAGGAGATCCGCCGGCTTCATGAGTCCACTTCAACACATTTCGAATGTTTCGACTTGTCAAATGCGAGCGATCCACCAGCTACACGATCCCAATTGACCAGCAGCACCATGGACTTCAGACTGTATCTTGAGAATGTATCCATTCGCAGGTTATGTACCTACACTACTGAAGAACAGTCCCAAGCAGTCAGCTAATGCATGCCCGTGAACCGATCAGAGCTGAGGTGGTGCGTGTGACGCTGCCGGGTGCAAATGGTCCACTTCAAGCACAAAAATGGCGTCGGACAACACATAGTACGGCTCGCGCAGGTCGCCGCGGCACAGGTACGGGACGCGGCTGAACTGCCGGAGCTTGAAGCCCGCTGGTTGCAGCACGTTGCGCAGCAGCACGTTGGCGGCTGCCTCGAACGAGGCGTCTTCGGCGCACAGCCCGCCACGCATGGGGAGTTTCTCGGTCGGTTCCATGCGTCTCGTGCCAACCTCGACAAAGGCCGCGAAGGGGAGGACCACCGCTAGCAGGAACAGTCCCTGCGAACATTGCGGCAACGATAGACACACATTGAGATTACTGTCGGTAAAATAGTATCTGCACACGCACAAAAGAACTCACGTTCTCAGGGTGGAGCATGTCTCGGATTTGCCGGAGCATGGTCATGGGCTTGTCGGCACGATCAAGAACGTTCATGAGGCTGATCAAGACATGTAGCAACCGTATAAAAGTCAGGTGAGCACAACTTTGAGCAGTGACTACACCCAAAGCCCGAGTTCGTACCTGATGATGTTGTAGGGACGCTGCTGCTGGACCAATGGATGGTTCAGCTCGCTCGTTTCGACGCAGTTGTAGCCTCTTGCGTTGAGGTTCTTGGCCATCGGCGCGGAGACCTCCGTGGTGGCGACCTTCTCGACCAAAGAAGCCAACGACTTGGTCACGTTGCCGTCCCCGGCTCCGATATCGAGCAGCGATCCTCCAACGCGCTCGTCGCGATGGAGCAGCCGCTGGATCTGCGCCTGTGACAGCACGAACATTTGCCCGCCTGTAGCACATTTGGCACCGTAGCAGTTAGCGAAATGGATCCAAGCTATCACCGCATTGGCACACAAAGCGAGGGCAAACGCTTACGTCCAAGGATTCCGTTGGCGTCGGTCAGCGAGTAGAACATGCCGAGCACGGTCGACGCCACCGATTCGAAGATGCCTCCACCGGTGCAGCTCTGGTGATGCAAACAACATCAACAACCACTTAGTGGTGACTCCACGACTTGATTCGTTCTCATACCAGCACTGCGAGTGCAATACATCGAGGAATTCCTGCGTCTCGCCATCACAGTCCAGCTGCACAAACGCCGATCGGAGCGGTGGATCTCTGCACGAACGGGTACGTTAGCGTTATGACCTGATGCCAGCAACCGCAACGGGGCCGCGAACATGTATGCTATAGTAGGCGACGCACAGGAGCGCGCGGTTGACTTCGTAGTCCAGCGAAGGTCCAAAGGACGGCTGGCGCGCGCGCCGCGCGGCCTCGCGCACCCACGTCTTCATGTTCGTCCGATCTCCCGTGGCTTTGAATCAAAGCATCAAAGCCTTTGATGCTGGTCACAGGAGTTTACCACTAATTATAAAAGAAGCCGCACTCTTTCGCGTATTTACAGAAACAATCCGCACCACAGATTTATTTACTCATCTAGGTCTATCTCATTCGGATCCGCCGCCTCCGCCGACACCTCGGCGCTCTGCTCCTGGATCTGCATCGCGGCGACTCCTGTCGTGTCCGCAATGTTCTCGTCACCTCCTTGGTCCAAGGCGACGCTTTTGCTGTCAGCGACATCATCATCCAGGTCGTCATCGAGGTCAATCTCATTGGGATCTTCGACGGCAGCTGTAGCCGCACCAGCGAACGGTGCTGTGACAACGTGGGGAAGCTTCAGTAGCTCCAGCAACAAGTCAGTCTGCGGATTCCCAGACACGACCTGGCCGTGTGAAGCGGCTGACTCGCCGTACGCGGGCACGGTCTTTGCGAAGTCCGTGACCCATTCGCCTTCCACTTTGTGCTCGATCTGCTTCTCCTGCCAGAACTCGTGCAGGCGCTGTTTCACCCAGGCGATGTCACGCTCTTCGATCACCATTTCTTCTTGCGGGACACGAGGACCGTACTTGTTGGTCGACCCGAGGTGGTGCGTCGCGCGAAGGATAGCAAGCCACTCGGGATCAAGCATGATCTTGAGAGGCTCGGTCGTCTTCTCCTGCTCGCCCGTCGGTGGGGCCACCTGTTCAGACTCACCCACAGGAATGTCGAGCACCTGAAGGAACTCCCTGCGCGGCAGACACTTGTCAAGCGCAAGGAACTTGGTCGTGCTCTCGCGCTTCGCCACCGGGTCAGCTACCGAGGCTGTTGCGGTTGCTTCGTCCCCTTTTTGCTCTTCAGTCGCTGTTGACTGCGCTGGCTCGGAACTGCCCTGGTGACGCACGATCGCGGCAAACTTGACGTGCAGGTGCGCGGCAAACCAATATTCCGGCTTGAGCTGGTACATCAGGAACTCGCCGGCGGGGCTGCCCAGCGTATTGGACTGCACCTCCTGCTGGAAGAAAGGCTTCCGACGCAGAAGCATCGGCAGGTCGCCAAACTGCTCGATCCCGCGCGGCCAATCGTGCGACAAGAACACGTTCAGCCTGTCCGTCTCGCGCTGCTGCACATGCGAGAGCTGGTAGACCTCGAGCTCGCGCACGTGGTACACGCTGCGCATGGTGCTGTTGTCGAAGGGCGCGCGCTCAAACCGCCCGGCCGTGTAGTCCTGGTGCTTGTAGATGCCCGAGAGTCCGCCGATACGCAGTCCACCGACGTTCACGACGCCCGCGGCGCCGAGGTAGAAGATGTTGGGCGCAACCCAGCCGCCGTAGTGCAGCTCCTGCAGGTAATTGGACGCCTCGTGGTTGCCGCCGACGAAGATGGTGAGCACGGGCGCGACCTTCTCGCCCTTGTAGTACTGGTGAAACGAGTGCATCTCGCGGTACTTGGGCGGGCACGCCAGCGCCTCCAGGTCGCGCTCGTTGCGCATGCACTCAAAGTCACCGCAGCAGAGCAGCAGCTGCACCGGGTGCGCCGCGTCCATCTCGTTGATAAAGTTGACCGTCGCATAGATGTCGTCCAGCATCCCGTGCGCGCACCCGACAACCGCGACGCGCACCATGGTGACCGCTTCGAGTCGAGGATGGATCGCCGATTTGCTTGGTGTGCGCTGCCGGGATGTCACTAAAACGGAAAAGGATTAGCTCGTCGTCACTCAAACGACTATCACAGTACAGGGAACGATTCGAATAGAAGGATGTGTGATCTATTTGCGAGAGGGTTCGGACGCAAAGCAGCGTCGCAGGGTACGCGATCGACGTTGAAGGTGGCGGCAAACCACCGCGGCGCGCGTCTGTGCCGTTGTCAGCGCGGATAACCAGACCAGTTCTCGCGTTCTCCTGTTTTGGGCTCTGCTCCATCACTTTATGAACGAGAGCTAGAGAATGTTGCGGAGAAGGAACAGGTTGTTTCGAATACCAAGCAGCGGGGGAGCTGTCACCACCGTGGTCGCGTGCCATAGCACGGCGATTCGCATGCGTCATGCTCCCTGCCGTACCTTCAATAGCGAGAACAACACTCTATGCAACTTGGTTATTCGTACGAGGAGCAGGGCTTCGTGATCGATTTCGGACGCATTGAGTGAGCTGACGGGTCATCTCACGAATGAGCGTTTCGTGGTTGTCAATCGATTGATTCGATGGCACCACCACTCGCGAGGACTCGACGCTCCCATCTCGTCAATGCCCCCCTCAGCACGTGACTGTACCGTTCAGTAACCTCATTCCGCTCATTTGCCAGCCAGTAAAGCGCAACGGAAACCCGCATCAACCATTTACTCTTATCCAAGTAAGAACCCTCTAGATGATCCAATGAGGCCGCATTTGTTCGAGCCCACGTATCCGATAGGTCCATCGACGCCAATCTTGTTCGCGCTTTCCGCTTTAGGATCAAAGGCTTGCTTGCCTCTCTGGGAATGGTGGGAAGTTGAAGTTGTTGGTTGCTCGTTTTTCGAGACAGTCCTCAGGGCTAGGGCGGATTGTTCTCCCCTGTCGCTCCTGCTGGTTGATTGGCTCGATTCTCCCAATCGTAACGGCACGTTGAACCAATCACGTTGAAGAGAATTAATTTTGGGCCGCCGACAAGTTGCAACACCGAGGTTTTTTCCACACGAAGACGTCGTGAGGTTGAAAAGCGCGGCCTTTCGCGACCTCTTCCTAATTTTCCATCTTTCACTTGAAGTTTGTATCCTCTCAGTCCGCGTTTCCTTTCCTCCGCGCCGCCGCCGCCTTTCCGCCCCGGATATCGCCGCTGCAAGTTTTCCCCCAAAGCCGAATTTGCTGTCCCGACAGCAGAGCAAGCAAACAAGACGAAGGTTCCCCAATCCGCCTCCGAGAAGACCGCCGGTCAAGCCGAGCCCATCAAGAACAGCAGTAAAGTCGACATGGTGTCCTCGACGCTCGTCGCTTCGTCGCTGGACGTGAACGCGCCGCCGTTCTACCCGTCCGTCATGTGGTACCCGTCGATCACGGACGATTACTACCTGGAGCACCCGCACTCGCCGGGCAAGTCGGGCTTTGTGATCGCCGACCCGGTGTTCTCGCAGCAGGAGATCCCCGACGAGGAGCTGTTCGACTCGACGTACTACCCGATGACGGCGGACGAGATGCTGGAGCTCGAGCAGGTGGACGAGATCAACGAGATGCTGGCGGAGCTGGAGATCATGGAGACGCACCAGGAGCTGCACCACAAGATCAACGTCAAGACGCGCGAGCTGCGCTCGAACAGCGACGTGGACGCCGAGATCCGCAGCCTGATGGCCAAGGCGTCCAAGACGAACGACTACGAGCTGCAGGCCCAGAAGAAGAAGGGCTACCACTCGAACCACCACCACCATGCGAAACGCAACCAGCACACTGCGCTCCACCAGCCGCGGTCGGTCAAGTAATTGTCCGGCGTCGCGGCCCGAGGAGCGAGTACTGCTGCATCGAGCAGTATCTGCGTTGCGAGAGCAGAGTGTGGAAGGAGGGCGCGTGGCGACACGCCAGTCTCTGTCCCTGCTGCTGACCGACCAAGAAAAATGACCAAGAAGCGGTGCTCCATCCAGCGAAAACGAGAAACACGCGAGTTGACCAGGCAAAACACGACAAATCGACGCGCTGAGGCGACCAGCCGCGCTGCATGCGCTCGGAGCGGTGCGTGCGCGGCGAGACGAAGAACGAACACGACAATAGCAAGATAGGAAGGATACAGTAGGTTTTTGGCAGGCAGAGGGCAGAAAGAGAGCGAGTAGAATGTGGCGCGTCATCGACCGAGTGAAGGAATCGAGCGACGCGGTCGAGTGTAAAGCTAAAAAGTAAAAAAAACTTGTACGATGGAGCATTCAAACTGCGCGGCTTCTCTTGTTTGCCTGCATTGAGACCGTTCTGCATGTAGTGGTCCGGCCCGCAGCTTGTTTGATCGACAAGCATCGGCGAACAAGACGGCCGTGAGTCACGGCGTGCTCAAGCCGGATAAGAATGCTCCAGATGATCTCCTTGGAGCGTCCGCCAAGTTACGAACCGGGTCAACAAATCAGATCACTTTAACGCAGCATGTTAGAATCAGAGCATCGTACTCAGACTTTGTTTCTTATCAGACTCAGACGTTTCCAAAACGGGTCGGGCGGATTGGGTGGCGCTCCATTTATCGGCGCAAGAAGAGGCGCAAGCACAAGCGACCACCTTCCTGCAGCTCCTGCAGCGCGTCACTTCCTTCGAACACTCACACATAAGAGCGATGGCGCCCAGCAAGCGGCTGAACCTGAGCAACTCGCGCGCCGACGAGGACGTGTCGTCCTCGGCCTCGTCGTCCAGCGACTCGGAGCAGCCGCGCCGCGTGCAGGAAGCGGAGGAGGAGGACGACGCGTCCCAGACCGAGGACGAGTCCGACGAGTACGTGGCTCAGCGGTCGCTCCTTTGTTCATGTGTCAATCGGAGGCTGACGTAGCGTTTTCTCGTATTGGCAGGGAGTTTGAGATCCCGCCGGGCTTTGAGAGCGTCAAGGGCAGCGGCGCCGTGACGCGCGAGTCGGTGCTCTTGGGCGACAAGGAGCTGTGGTTCTTCAAGCTCCCCAAGCACGTACGTGTCTTCCCCATCACTCCCAGAACCCTTACCGAGGAGTCCATTGGACCGCTCTAACTCTGTGCTCATGGTTTGTGACTGCCAGTTGGACGCGTCGGCGCTGGTGGGCGCGACATTCAAGGTCGGCGGCAAGAGCGACAAGGAGCCCGCGGGCGCGGCCGTGGCGCGCGTGGCCGTCGGCGACGACCGCAAGCCGTACCTGCTGCAGCGCGAGCACGAGATGCTCGCGGGCCAGCTCGTGAACGCGCTGCCACTGGCCGCCGACCGCAAGCGGTTCGTGCTCGCCAAGCCCTTCGCGCGCTGCTTCTCGCTCGTGGAGGACCACGAGACGCCCTCGGCGGCGCGACCAGCCGAGGAAGCTGCCGTCGAGAAGCACAAGAGCAAGAAGAAGAAGCACCACCACCACGAGGCGGTGGAAGCCGCCGCCGCCGCCATGGAGGACGAGCACAAGGCGGCCAAGAAGAGCAAGAAGAACAAGAAGAGCAAGCACCATGGCGACGAGCCGCGCGCCAAGAAGCACAAGGCGTGAGCGAGGCGAGCGAACCCCAAGCAGTAGATTTGCGTGTGTTGATATATACCCAGAGCGACAATGATAGACGTGGGGGAAGCGATGGCGGTGCATTTTGCTTCATTTCGTTCCCAACAATCCACAACCTTGTCGCTATTCACCACAGGCTTTTGGCCGCCACCTCCATGCCGTCGTCTTGGGGAACATCTAAAAAAGCAGGAGCGGCTCGTCCTGCTGCTGCGTCTCGTGGTGGTGGCCGTGCTTGGAGCTCTTCTTCTTGTCCTTGCTAGACTTCTTGGCCTTGCTCTCGCCGCCCTTGTCCGCGCGCTTGGCGCTCTTCTTGCTGCTCTTCCGCTTGTCGCTGCCCTCGTACGCGTCGTCGTCGTCGTCCACGTTGCCCAGCAGGTTCTCCTTGGACTCCTTGCCGCTGCGCGAGTGCTTCTTCTTGCTCGACTTTGGCTCGTCCGACGACTTGGACTTGCTCTTGTCCTTGGACTTCTTCTTCGACTTCTTGCGGTCGTCGTCGTCGTCCTCGTCGTCGCTGGCGTCGCGGTGCTTCTTCGACTTCTTGTGCTTCTTGCTGCTCTTGACCGCCGGTTCGGGCTCCACCCGCGTCTGTCGGTGGAACAAGTGCTCGTCCGGGATCTTCTCGTTCTCGCCCAGCGGGATGCTCAGGTCCACCGCCGCCAGGTCAATGTCCTGCAAGTGTCATGAAGCAGTTAGTCTCATCACTATTCATGCATGCACGACACGGCGAGAGGAGGTTAAAGCGCTCACATCGCTGCCGAAGCCCTTCGATTTGTTCCGCTGGCGCTCGTCGTCGCTCGCGCCGTCCGGCATGAGCTCGTCCTCAAAGATCGCACGCGACTTCTTCGACTGATGACGAGAGGATAGCAGTATCGTCAGTATTTCTCTATAGAGCGCCTAAGAGAAGCGGCGTGCTCACCTTGCTCTTGCTCTTCTTCTTCTGCTTCTTGGTCGCGTCCAGCGCGTCCATAATCTCCGCAAAGCCCTACACCATAGCACACAAACACGTTAATCACCATCACAACCCAACAGCACCACCACCTCGTTTCAGACGTACCCCAAGCGGGTTGTTCGCGTCGGCGTTGGCGCCGCCATTGCCGCCCGACGCGAGGTAGAACGGGTCGGAGCGCAGCCGCTGCTGCTCCTGCTCATACTCGCGCTGTCGCCGAGCGCGTTCGGCCTCCGAGTCCGACGCCTCACCCGACGACCGTTCTGATCCGTCCTCCGACGAGGACGCGTCGCCGTTGCGGTGCCCCCTACGCTTGCTCTTAGAGCTCTTCTTCTTCTTGGACTTCTTTTCGACGCCCATGTCGTCGTCGTCGATGCCGTTGTAGCCGCCCATGCCGCCGAAACTGTTGCTCGGCTGACTGACAAACGACACTTCCAGGTCGTCCTCGTTCGAGAACGAGCCGCCAACGTCGCCGCCAGACTCGAGGAACGAGGCCTCGCTGCTACTGATCGGAGCATCCAGGTCCAGATCGCCAGGAAGAGGGACCTTGCGCTGCGCCTTGGAGCCCACGGGCGCGAGACGCTCGGCGAAGAACCCGTTGAGGATCTCTAGCCGCGTCGCGGGGGTCACGCTCGTCGCACTGTCGAACGCGCGCGACGCTCGCTCTTGCGCGCTAAGTGATCCGTAGCCAATACCCAGCGCCAGCAGAATCTGCTGCAAGCACACGGCACGCTCCTGCACGTCAATATGCTCACTCTGGATGAAGGCAGGCAAGCGCTCCAGCATCATGTCGGCGAGCTGCTCGACGGCATTCTCGTCGGCCTTCTCTGCCATGGCGTTCACAAACTTGAGCAGCGCCTGGATGAACACAGCCTGGACGTGGCCAGGAAGGCTCGTAGTCTTGGGCTGCAGCATTTGGTCCACGAGCTCTTCCAAGCGGTCGAGCTTCTCCTCTTCCGTCTCGCGTCGATCCTCGTCATCGTCGTCGTCCTCGTCGTCTTCGTCGTCCACGTCGTCCAGGTACTCCATGACATACTCGCCCGAGATCCACGCAGCAGCGTAGAAGACTTGGCACAACGTCGACGCGCCGGCACCAGTCAGCGCGTCCTTCTCCATGAGCAGCGCAATCATGTTGTCGACCAGCACGCTGCGCACGCTCTTGACGCGGACGGCGATGTCCACGAGCTGCCGCGCGACCTCGACGCCGTGGTTCGCCTCGCCGTTGACCACCATCGACGACCCAGTTGGCGACTCCATGTAGATGGACGACGCCAAGCTGCCTCCGCTCCCAGAGGGCACGCGCGCGAGTTGCACCAGTACGTGGATGTACCAGTCAAAATCGTGGATGTTCTCGTACTTGTTGACCGAGCACACGTGCAGAATCCGCGCAATGAGTTCGTGGCGGTACGCGCCGTCGGCTGACAGCGTCTGCCGCATCAGCTCGCGCACAATGGGCGCCGCGTTGTCCGGGGTGACCATGCCGACCAGCAGTTCGAGGGAGCGCATGCGGATCGTGACGTCGTCGACGGCCAGACACTCAATGATGATCGCCTGGTGCTCCGAGATCACGTACGGGTGGCTCAGCATGAGGTTGCCGAGCCCGACAAGGCCCAGATACCTCAGGTTCTGGTCGGGATCTTCAATGTAGCGGCGCAGGTGGTCGTTGCAGAGCCGCACGATCGCCGGCACGTTGCGCGGCTGCGACCCGTCGCTCTTCTTGGTGTACAAGAGCGCCGTGGTGACCGTGCTGATGCACTCGTACAGCAGCGACTTGGCGGGCGTGTTCTGGATGACGGTGGCCAGCGGGTCGAGCAGCTTGCGCGCCAGCCGGGGCTCCTCCGGCACGAGGCTCGCGAGCAGCTTGACGACCTTGATGAGCATCCAGTTGTTGGACGAGGTCGTGAGCAGGCGGAAGAACTGCGGCGCGAGCCCGAGGTAGTTGCGCGGCTTCTTGTTGGCGAGCTCGCAGATCACGTTGACGGCACACGACACGACCGCGACCTCGGGCTCCTCCATCCGCTCCTTGAGCTTGTCAAACGTCAGGCGGAGCCCCTGCGGGTACCGCAGGTACATCTTGTACAGCGCGAGCGTGGCCTTCTTGCGCACGTAGGCCTTGTGCGAGTTCATCATGGAGACGACGTCGCCCAGCAGGTCGCGCGCCAGGTCCGTCGTCACGATGTTGGACAGCACGTTGATCGCGAGGCCGACCTCGTACTCGTTGATGCTGCCAAACTCCTTCTTGAGCAGGTTCGTGCACAGCAGCACGACGTCCGTGGACTGCGTGAATGACTGGCAGGCCGCCGTGTAGCCGATGCGCTTGTGCGCGAAGCGCTCGTAGCTCATGACCTCGACGACGTGGAAGGCCGCCCAGCACATGTCATAGCCCAGCATGTGCAGGTACGTGAGCTTGCGCACGGCGTTGGCCTTCACGAACGGGTCCGTACTCTTGAGTTCCGCCTTGATCTCCGCCATGGCCTGCGAGATGTACACGCTCACGTCGCCCTTGGTCGAGCGGATGCCCTTCACCAGGTCCTGCAGGTTCTTCTCAAACATCGTGGCTGCCTTTTTGTTTTCGTGTGTGATTCCTCTTCAACCAGCGCGGTCTAGACAACGGGAAGCGGGTCAATACAAACAGCGGAGCGAGGCGCACGCGCTCGAGTGCTTTTAACAAGCGGGCGGATCGTCCGCGTCGTCTCCCGCGCGCTTGCAAATCCCGCGCGGCCGTCGCTTTCGCCGCCGCCTTTCTCGATAATCCGCGATCCTGGTCAGAGGCGGAAAAAAGAAGGAGAGGGGGGACGGGGGGACACGATTTTTTTACATTTTGATTTTCATCGTAAATCAAAATAAGGAAGGATGGGTTCGGAAGCGACCCGGGCCGGGTTCCTGACTCATAGTAGCTTTTTATATAGAAACTGCTGTGTGGCGGGTCTGGGTAAATAGAATGAGGTTGACCCGGGTTCGGGTTTGCGGTTTATCGAAGATTTCTTCCTTGTTTTTGGTTCACCGTGCCACGACCAAACTATCGAAATATCTTTGGGTATTCAGAATGATTTTCCAAATCTTGGGCTAAAAAGCGGCACGTCGAAGCGCGGTGCTGCTGCTGATGGGCGTAGAGCGTCAGAACACAGAGGCACTCATGGCCTTGACCTCGTAGATCCAGCGACCAAGATCCGTAAGCTCAAGCGACCATAACGACCTGATGATGCGGCCGTCTAATGTGATGTGAGACCGCCTTTCGAGCCCAACACGAACCTGGCAGTGCCATCGCATCGGCGATCGCTCACGTGAAGACGGATGGGATTGTGCTGTTGGTGTACACAGCATCGAAGCGGGAAGAGCGCGTACTGCTACGGAACCATGAACCACTTGTCGCATTGTATTGTCCTTCGCACACTCGACTGCCGCTAAACGAGCTGGAGAATGCGCCCAACTAACCGAAGAGCAGCTCCAGCAGGATCATGAGCACGTTCACGACAATTAGCGGAACTGGCATTGAGCATCATTCACGTCAGTCAGGACAACCAGTTGCGGCAACACAGGATGGGTCCTTGGGGTACGGCGACTTACCCCGCAGGTACTGCACGGCGCTCAGAAAGCCGACGACCTGGTTCTTGACCGTCATGCCCTGCGACGCGTCCACCTTGTGCCACCCGTCTATAATAAACACATGCAGCACACCGCACACGATACATGATACACCGCCAATCAGACCGGCGCCAGCTATAATCAAATATGACACCCCCAAGAGCTCGGGACTGGAAATCGGATACGTACACGGCCGCAGGAAGCGCTTCTCGTGCAGGATGCACACGGCGTTCGTGAGCAGCAGGCTCGTCAGGAAGAAGTTCCACAGCACGCCCATCGCTTCCCTGGAGTCCAATCAGCCCAAGCCGCGCGCCTCGACCTCTCGCCTCCCTTCCTTCCGACAAGAGCTTCGACCGATCGACGCGTCTTGCTTCCGCGTCGTCCAAAAGTGTAACCTTAGACATAGCGAGCGTAACCTATCGCGACTTGGTTACACTGGTTACATATAGTATACGCCAGTGTAATCGAGTATACCTCTAACCAATTAAAACTCTATTTCAGTACATTGATTTTAATGACAATCTCCCCATTCCAATCAACGTCAGGTGCGGCAGGTCACGATGACGGCCAAGGCGTCGTCGGCAGCCCTCAAGCGTCGCGCGCGGTCCCAGAAAGATGTCCAGGCCGCCGAGGCGGATCTTCGAAAGCACCTGACGCGGTCTGAGTCGAGTACGGCGCGCGAGGTCGCCGCCAGTCTCCAGGACGCCATGCCGAAACTGCTGCTGCGCTTCTGCCTCACGACGCTGGCAATCGCGCTCGCCGCGGCGCTGGCGTTGGCGTTGTCGCCTCCAGCTCTCTCGGACTCGCTCGCGCACCATCGCCACGACTCATACGACCAGCTGAGAACCATCAAGTACTCGCAGTTGCTGTCCCAGTCGGTGGCGGAGCGCCCCACGATCGAAGTCCTCACCAAGTACCCGCATGACTCGGCCGCATTCACGCAGGGGCTGGTCGTCGCGCGTCAGCACGGCGAGCGCGACGTATTCCTCATCGAGTCCACGGGTCTGTTCGGTGAGTCGAGTCTGCGCAAGGTCGAGGTCGGGTCGGGCAAGGTGCTGGCGCAGTACAAACTGGCCGAGGAGCTCTTCGGCGAAGGCGTGACGCTCAACGACGACGGGGAGCTCGTCATGCTGACGTGGAAGAGCAGGAAAGGACTCGTGTTAACGCTCGACAAGACACACGCTAACGCTGGCTTTGTCCTGGAGCGGGAGTTTACATTCACAACCGTGACCGGCGAAGGCTGGGGCATCGACAGCGACGGCGAGTCCCTCATCGTCTCGGACGGCTCCTCAACGATCCTGTTCTGGGACCCGACGACCATGACGGAGCAGCGCCGCATCACCGTGACGCTTCCGTCCAACGAACCGGTGCGGTTGCTGAATGAGCTGGAGTTTGCCAACGGATTCATCTACGCGAACGTCTGGTACCAGCCCGTGATCCTCAAAATCGACCCCGCGACTGGCGTTATCGTCGCCGTGTTCGACTGCTCGCGGCTGATCGCCGACGCCGGCGCGGACGTGCCCAGCGGGGACGTGCTGAATGGCATCGCGTACGACGGCGAGGAGGACGTGTTTTACCTCACGGGCAAGCGCTGGAGCGCGCTGTACAAGGTCCGCCTGGTCGACAGCGACGCCCGCGAGCACCTGTGACGGCCGCGATAGAATGAGAAGGTGAGGCGTAGAGCGAAGTAAAGCGTAACAACGTGAACGTCGTAGTGGTATTTCTCTCCCCCTGTCTATTCAACTACTGGTCGTATTCTCCATCGTTTGCGCTGGCCTTTCAGATCCCCTCGCGGTCGATGGCGGATCCCGCCTTGAAAAGCCTCTACTCCTCCTGCTGGAGGAACGGGTTGGGGATCTCGGCCGTGCCGTCGACGGGCGAGACGAGCATGACGGACGTACCGCGGCACACGACGAGCCCGACCTTGCGCGTGTCGTCCGTCAGCCGGTACTCGTCGCTCGGGTCGCGCAGGAACTCGATGCAGTCGTCCAGCACGAGGTTCACGAGCTGGTCGTAGCCCTTGAGCACGCCCGTGACCTCGCGCCCGCCGTGGAACTTGACGCGCACCTCCTGGTCGATGTACTTGGCCAGGTCCAGGATAGGGTCCCTGCGAGACCCCGCCGCGCTCGAGCCGTTCGTCGCCATGCTTTCTCTGGTCTTCTTTGTCCTCGGAGTCCTTTTGCGCCTGTTGTTTGAGTGAGGAACGCATAATGGTTTTGGTGTGTTTTGATTCGCTAAAATGATGATTGAGATGTTGTCATTGGTTGAAATAGTTTCATGTAGCAACTCGAGCCAGAGAGATCCAAAAGTGCCGTTGAAGAAGCAAGCATGAGCAGAGGCGGCATTGCGCTCGATGACCGCGCGCTGGACGCGCTCTCCTCCGCCAGAAGCCTCCCGCTCGAGCGTACGGCGTTCGATTCGCCTCCGTTTCCACCAAGGTTGGCCTCTAATAGTCGTATCTAACAGTATGTCCGGGGTTTTCGCCGTGAACGCGCGAGCAGACTTTGACAGCGTGTGCAAGCTCGCGGTCGCCGTCTTCCAGGCCGAGAAGCAGTCGCGCAAGCGACTTTCGCGGGCAGCCTGTCAGTATGAATCCTCTCTGAGCATGTTGTGGGTGTCCTGTTCACTGACTGGTCCTCTCCCTTGGCTTTGAGCAGCGGCCTGCGGATGGGAGGCTCGGCAGCTCGAACACGCCGTGTTGGGGCTCGCGAAGGTCCTCATGGACGCTGCACAGGTGCCGAACGCTCGCATCGCTTGCTTAGTGATGGTGTACAGTAGTGTGTCTGACTCGTGGTTCCTGCCGTCGTTAGGCTGACTTGAACGACCAGTCGTTCCGGATCCTGATGGGCAACCTCGAGCTTCCGAGCGAACATGCCGACTGCCTTGCCAAGGTAGAACTTGCTGCCGATCACGATGGAGATCGGCATTATACACACGATCTTACTAGCGCTTGTTATGTTCACCGCCGTAGCTCTTCATCGCGCACAAGAAGGCCATTCACGACAGTGTGTCGCGGGAAATGGTCTTGACCGTCCCTCGCTACCGCAACATGGAGTGGCGCATCGACCTTGAGGTGCGTTATAGCGCGTTGTGCTACACGTGTGATCATCAGCAACAACGAGATCATAATTGACTTTTGGCGTGGCGCTGGTTGCGTGGCAGCTTGGGACGCGCTTCCTCCGCAACCAGCCGAAGCCGATCGTGACGCTGCGCTTTGATACGCTGAATGCTCCACGTGACTCCGAACCCCCCACTGAATCGTCGACGTGTGTGCGCGTTGACTTCGAAGGTCTGCGCTTGCTGCAGCGTCGGCTGGAGCAGGCACTCAAGGAGGTGGACTCGGTACACTGCAGTCGCATCCATCGGTACATGCACTAGACGAGCGAGCGTCGAGACCAGCCCACGACCTAGCTCAGTGGGTTCTGTATTATCCCAACAACAGCAATAAAGTACCCGCGACCGACACAAAGCGCACCGATTCGCCTATTTCTGCGTGCGCGTTCATTTTCCGGTCGGCTTTTGCTGCTGCTGGCGCTGCTGCTGCTGCTTGACCCACTGGTCGCGTCGGTCGGGCCGCGCGAACGCCGTCACGTCGTCCAGCTGCTTCTTGGTCTCGTCCGATACGCCGCGCTTCGGCTTCAGCAGCTCCGCGAACTTTTGCTGCCGCTGCTCGCGCCGCTTCGCGTCCGGCTTCACGTAGAACTCCTGCCGCCGCCAGCAGCGCATAATCCGTCACTCATCCATAAACGCGTAATATCTACAGGACGGACAAACGCACCACGTCCTTGCGGATCTCCTCGTCCGAGCGTGGGTTCCAGTAGTAGTAGCCCACCGCCGTCGGCACCGTGAACATGACGACGTACTGCAGCAGCATCATCGGGATCTTGACCGTCATCGTGGCCGCCTCGCTCCTGATGCCTCGCTCCACCGTCTCCGCCGTCGAACGCTCCAAACTTGTGATGGCCGACCGAACCCACTAATATGAACTTAGCGATTAAATACGCACATTGCACGAACTTAATGACTGTCAACGGCTTTGCGGCTGGAGACGCATGCACTTCTCGAGTATCATCGCCGACGAATATCATGGCGATCGCGGCATCCGTGGGTGCTGCGCGCTGCCTGCAGCGGCAGGTGCTCGCGCTCCGCGTGTGTGTGTGCGCGCGCCAGTTTAGTAGCGCGCCGCCCCATCGCACGCTGCCCGACGGCCTGGAGGAGATCACGAGCGCAAGTGCTGGCGACGGATCAAGCGATCAAGCGTTCGGGTCTGTGTATTAATTCGTGTGTGGGTGGTGGCTGCAGGTGCCGCGCACGCCGTCGTGGTCTCTCAAGGAGCTGCACCAAGAGGGAGCCAAGGTTGACTCGGCGGAGGCAGTGCTTAGCGAGGAAAAGGCGAGGAATAGCGTATGCACTTGCGTCACCGATGCGCCTCTAACGACACCAACGCGATTGGATGTAGCTGCGGGAGCTGGCGGAGCTGTGCCACCTACGCATTGACGAGGACAAGCTACCGTCGCTGCTCAAGGACGTGGAATCTATCATCCAGTGCACCAAGACGGTCCAGGCGCTGACGCTGGGCGAGAACATTGACGACCTGTACGCCAAGAGCGACAACGACGCCGGTAAGGTGGCTGGCGCGCTTGCTTTGCTTGCTGGTCGCTCTGTCTGATCGGTTGCGCTGGATGGCAATTGACAATGAACCGTAGGCATGGCCCCGCTGCGCGAGGATGTGGTCACGGAGGGCAACTACGCAGACAAGATCCTGGCCAACGCGGCGGAGAAATCGGGCTACTTCTTCAAGGTGCCGAAGGTGCTCCAGGACTAGGTGGGCGCGCCGCACTACTTCGAAGAATACAGCATTCTATGAAGAACACAATCCATTTGGATAGCCGCTATGCTTTGCCTACATCTGCGCTACACCGAGGCATCAGTCGTCGCGGGCGAAGACGCCCGCGTTAGCGAGGTACTCTTCCAGGTCTACAGAGAACAAAGCCAAGCACAAGCGTGTCAGGACACTATATCCACCATCACGTGGAGACCGAGACGAAGCAGCTTCTCGCCGTACCTTCGACCTTCATGTCGAGCCCTCCGAGCTTGCGGATGCTCAGCAACTGGTTTTTCAGGTCGCCCTTGTGGTACATGAAGAGCGTGGGGCAGTTCCTGTTCATTCCGCCATATATCAAAGCGTTAGCGATCGTTATCGCCACCAGTACGATATCTTTCACACGCGGACGTACCTGGACGGCCAGTTCTCGATGCAGGCTAGTGCCTGGATGCTGACGAACTTGACGTCGCGGTGCTTCTTGGCGACCTCTCGCAGCACGTTGTCCATGAGCTTGCACTCCTCGAGCGCGTCGTCCCACAGGTACGCGATCACCCAGTGGTCGCTGCTGCCCTCCGTCACCTCGCGCGTCCACTCGTCCTTGCTGATGGGCTGGATGTCGCCAAACTTGTTGCGCGCCGCCTGCGCCATCATCTCGGCAATACGCTTCTCCCTGCGCCAGTCAAACGTGTTAGCCGGCACTGTCCATCAACAATAAACCGGGAATGGAAGAGCCTCACGAACCGAATGCGCGCAAGCGCCGTGTCGTCATCATATTCATCCTGCAGGCGCCAGCAACACAACCGCCGCCAACCGTTAGATCAAGTCACACTGGCATATCCCGCGTCCACACGATCTGTACACTGCTATGCAGCAGCAAGCGGGCGCAGGACGCACCTCCATCTCGTCGAGCTCGTCGAGCGTGGCATACTCGCGCGGGTCGACCTGTTCCTCGTCGCTCTCCTCCTCCTCCTCCTGCACCTTGGTCTTGGGCGCGAGGATGCCCTTCTTGATCAGGATGTCCTCCCACTCGGTCGTCTCGCCCGTGGGCTCGTAGAACTTGCTGCCGCGGTCCATCGTCTCTTCTAGGGTAGGCTCTCGCTCGCTTCTTCTCCCAGCGGGTTTTCCGAAATGCGGGTTGTCGCCGTCGTGACGTCGCTGCTTGTCGTTCGAGAAACAGCACGCGCGAATTTTACGCATCCTCATGTCTACTATTGAAAATAAAAATATTTATTTAAACTATTAATGCAAATGTTGATATATGGAAAGTTATACGATTGACCGTTGTATTGTGTGACGCACACTATTATGGGCAGTCAGCCGTTTTCTTATTTTTTTGGCGGAGACTTTTGCGCGCGCTTTTTCACAGCCCTCATTCACCGCGGCAACCAAAGGGCTTGGCATCTTATTTGCCGCTCTGGCGCGCGCACTTTCTTCTTATCTCCCGCTCGTCAGTCTCGCTTCACACCGCCGCTGTAAAAGGCGCTGGGACGACGATGGAGAGCATGAAGGAGATCACGGTCAACGTGAACGGGATGGGCGCCATGCAGGTGATCACGGCCGTCAAGCCGCTCAAGGACGGTGAGGTGCCCGCGGGCAGCGATGTGGTCGTCACGAGCGGCGAGGACGGCATCCTGTACGTCACGGACTTGGCGACCGAGACCATCATCTCCGAGAAGGACGTGATCGAAGGCCAGATCCCGTCGTTCGCCGTGCTGCCCGACCAGTCGCGCGTGCTCATCGTGTCGGAGGAGGACAACGCGCTGTACTCGTATTCGATGCCGCCGGCCGCGCAGATGGACGCGCTCATCGTGCGCTCGACCGTCGCGATCCGCCAGGTCGTGTGCTCCGACAAGTACATCGCGCTGGCCGAGGACGACCCCAAGGTGCGCGTGATCTTGCGCGCCGACACGGACCAGGTGATCGCGGTGGAGGGCGCTCAGGGCGCCATCAAGAGCGTGACGATCGACCCCTCGAACTCGCTCCTGTGTGTCGCCAGCGAAGACGGATTCGTCCGCGTGTACGAACTCGACGACAAGGCGTTGACGGCCACGCAGCTCAAGGAGTTCAAGGTGCAGTACCAGGACATCCGGGACGAAGAGGTGTTTGTGCGATGCGCGTGGCAGCCGACCAGCGCCGGGCAGCAGCCGCAACTGCTCGCGGTGCCGACGGACCAAGGCATCGTGGAGCTCTACGACCGGAAGACGTGGCAATCGAGCGGCAGGCTGCTGGTGCCCGTGGGCTCTAGCAAGGGCGCCGACGTCAACATCGTGGCGTTCTCGCCCAACGGACTGTACGTCGCGGGCGCAACCATGGAGAAGGAAGTATTCGTGTGGGCCGTCGCGGACTCGTCGGTTGTGCGTTCGTTCCGCGTCGACTATTCCATCCTGTCGATCCAGTGGGCCAACACGCAAAACACCCTCGTGGTGCATCACAGCGGCGGCAAGTTCGGCTTTGTCAAGGACGCAATCCCCGCGGGCAAGACACCGCCGCATTTCATGGGCATTGGCAGCTCTGATTCATCCAGGGCGTCGGTGCCAGGGAAGAAGACATCGAGTCCAGGCAAAACTGCTCCTCGAAGCAAGCCACTCAAGGCGTCCGCGTTCGTCGAGGACGAAGCGGCTGAAGACAACGCTCATAACGACGATGATGAAGAGGAGGAGTATGTGGCTGCTGGTGCCGCGACGGATGACGAGGAAAATGAGTTCCGCGTTAGCAAGATCAAGGCGAAGCTCGGCTTTGGTACAGCAACTGCGAAGAAACCCCACGACGACCACATCATGGACGATGACACTGAAGCCAGTCAACCCACGACGGGCTTCTCGAGTCGCTCGGCTACTTCGATCGGCACGGGTGTCTCGCCGCTTCACTCCTTCACAGAGCCATTTCAACCTGGCAGTGTCCAAGGCGGGAGTGGAGTGTCGCTGCTCGCGTGGACGCCTGCGGGCGAGATCGAGTCTCTTCGCGGCGCCAGTCTGAGTGAAAACCTCGTCAAGGTCGAGTTCGTCGACAAGTCGCGCCGCGGCTTCAAGTTCAACGACAACTACATGTTCACAATGGGCTTCCTGGACGACCACGGCGCCATCTTCGCCGTGCCGCGACGCCCGCGTGAGGAGCGGGATGACGACGCCGGCGCCACGGACGATATCATCAGCAGCTACGTGTTCTACCGCCCGTTCGAGTCGTGGGCGAGCAATAGCTCGTGGCACCTGGCGCTGCCTGACGGCGAAGACGCCGAGTGCGTTGCAGCCGCGCGCGAGTTCTGCGCCGTGGCGACGTCGTTGCAGTGCCTTCGTATCTACACCACCAGTGGAATCGAGTACGCCCTTGTTCGGCTGCCTGGGCGTGTCGTGACCATGACAGCAAAGGGATCGCTGCTGGCTGTTGTCTTCCAGGGACTTTACGGCCAATTGCGATACCAACTGCTTCGTATCCAAGTCAGCGCGTCTCGGGAGCGTGTGGAGACTCTTGCGGAGGGCGTGCTGCCCATGACGCCGCCCCCGCGCGATGTGTTTGCGTCGCACAAGGAGAACCAACTCGCGCGCGAAGACCTGGCGCAGTGGTCAACGCTCAAGTGGCTGGGCTTCGACGACCGGTTGATTCTGTACAGCGTGGACTCGTTCGGGTGCGTGCAGGCGCTTTCACACAGCGCCGGGTGGAGCTGGATCCCCGTCGGTTGCGTGGGTAACGCGCTCAACAAGAAGCCGGGCGACCGCCATGGAATCTTCACGCTCGGCGTCGTGAACGACTCGCTGCTGTTCTTCCCGCTGGAGAGCGGCATGAAGGCGCCAAGACTGCGTGGCAAGCACCGCCCGGTGCCATTGACGTATGCGCTTCAGCATGCGGCGTACCCCAAGACGTCAGCGCCGAAGGTGAGCGAGGGCGGCGACAGTGGCGGCAAGCCCGTCAACACCATGTGGCAGAATGTGAAGCTCGCGGCCGTCGAGACCAACGTGCTGGAGCAGTGCGACCCCCGCGAGAAGCACGCGGTGGAAGACCAGGTGGTTCGCGAACAGGCCGAGATGGACAAGGCGCTCATTCTGATGATGAAGGCCGCGTGTACGAGCGACGAGCCCGCGCGTGTACTGGACCTGGCCAAGTGCCTGCACCTGGAGAAGTCGCACCAGATCGCGCAGAAGCTCGCGATCCACTACGGACTGCGCCAGCTGCAGACCCAGCTCTACGACCTGTACCGCGAGCGCTTCGAGCAGCGGCAGACCGACTTTGACTCGTCGTCGCGTGGGTGGACCCGGAGAGATCCGCACGCTGCAACATCACACGCATCTGCGTTCGCGTCACAGGGCAGTGAACAACAGCGCGAGCCGCTAAAGATGGCGCGCAACGTTCTCGCCCGACCGCGAGCGGAGCCCCAGCCGCGCCCTGACGCCGAAGAGGAGACCAGCGAGCACAAGCAGGAAGCGGAGACGTCGCAGGAGCAGCCAACGAGCCAGAAATCACAAGCCGCAGCCAGCAGCTCGTCCCAGCGGTCCGTGGCGCCCGCGAACCCGTTCCTCAAGAAGCCCAAGGACGCAGCCAGCGACGACGCCGAGGCCAAGTCGCGCAAGAAGTCGGGCCTCGAGCGGTTGGCCAAGTTTGCGTCGCCACCGCCCAAGAAGCGCCGCGGCGTCTGGAAGTAGTGAGCTGGGCCGTGCGCAGCTCGAGTTGGATAGTTGGCTGCTTCCTGTCCGTGACAATGCATGGGATCTTTGGGTGGACAAATTGCACCCGCACTTGAACTAGGGTCGAGGTTGCACCTCTCCACCCGTAATCGTCCGTTATCCGTGCTTACGTTCACACTAGCTACACTGCAGCCTATACAGTAGTGGCGATACCACATCAAGTCGTGAAGTGATAGACGTCCACGGTCTCGTTGTAACGCCTGCTGAGCCGCCCTAACACGTCACTAGGCGCGGCAAGCGCCGGTCCAATGCGCACCCACGACTGAGATCGCATCCAAGTGATTCGCATGAGGGTGCATCGCCGAGGTAGTAAGCAACGGTCCAGGCGACGAACGCGGCGGGACGGAGGCTCTGGACCCACAGCAACCACATTGGAAGATGCGCTTGGTGTCATCACTGTAGTATCGCGCATATTATACATCCGGAGCGGATGGGAAGGAGCGCGCCAAGGAAGGCGCATGAAGGAAGGAAGCAATGGGTTGATGTTTGACGCTCGGGTTCGCTATCGAAGGTTGTACTTGCACTGTACTGTACACAGCACAGCCAGCACGGTGGCGTCATCGTTAGTGCAGGTCCTGGGGTGAGACTTCCTGTGCTCTTCGCCTGCTCGCTCGAATGCGGAGAGACTGAACGCCTGGGCGTCGTCATATATGAGATGTCATCCATGCTTCTGAAAAGCGACCACTGACCATATCCGACCGTCTAGTGGCGGCATGGGCGCGATGCGGTGCGCATGCAGCAGTTGGTGATCGAAGGGCATTCCATCGAACATTGGCGTCGTGAACCCAGCGGCGGTTCCATCACGAATCATCGTTACAAGTAATATATCGGTTGATATCATACTCCTATGTTTGCCTTCTTCGACCGTAAAATGCAAGTGTTCAAGTTCAGAATGTACCTGTTATAACGAATATGTATGTTTTATTATATTACGGATGACTTTTGCGAACGTTCCCTCACTGCAACAACCCAGTTTTTTGGATTTGCAGGTGACCGCTCCGCCCAGTCTTCGGAAAGTAGATTCACAATGGCGCCGCGTGCAACCCTCCTGAGATCCCATGCAAATTTCCTTCCCCTTGCAAGCTGCATCCGTCATCACGACGCCGTGGATCGCATGGCCTTCTCACACCTGCAACACGCCAGCTTATCCCTCCGCTACTCCGAGTATGTACCCATTCCCCATCTCAATGCTTGTTGCCCCTGCCATTTCAGCGGGACGTCGCGTCGCGTTACGCGGTCGTTTCCACGAGCACTCCGTCGTCCACAACGGCACGTTGGACTGCGTAATGAGGTGTTGGCACCTGCTACCCGCCCTGAGAGAAGGAAGGAATTCCTCCGACGGAAACTTTGCTACTGTTACAAGGGAGCGTAACGCAGGGGGGCAGAGCCGCGACGGGAAAGACGATCTCTGCCCCTGGGTGGGAGGAGATACACATGAGAGGGGATGCGTTCCTTCTAAAAACAAGGAGCAGCGCAGCGGTCAGCTCATTCGCCGATTTGACGCCGGCTACCCACCCACCCACAAGCATCAGGCTGCAAGTGACGCGACGACCATCATCATCACGGGACCACGGGTCAAGGTGGCGGCTCCTGTCGGTGTCGGTGTGGAGAGAGAGACGTGAAGAGAGCGATGCCGTCGGTGGTAGCAGCTACTACCAGCGACAACAGCATCGCGAGCAGCAATGGGACGGAGCTGGTGCAGCGGCACGCGGCTGCACAGCCGTGGCACAACTCGCAGGCGCACCGGTTCATCCGCAAGCTCATGATCCTGCGGCTGCGGAGGCTGTACCCGGCGCTCGCGGTACCGTCCACGCCCACCAATACTCCCACTAGCACGACTGCAACTGCAACGTCGAGTAGTTCCATGGACGGACAGCCAGCAGCAGCAGCAGTACCGCCGCCGTCGGGGACACGAGCGTCGCTGGCGCAGCGACTCGAGTGGATGCTGTACCACGCCGCGTTCTCGATGGAGGAGTACGGCAACCAACGCACGCTCGAGCGGCGGATCCGAGCGCTGGCGACGCACATTGAGCCGAGCGCGAACGCTCTTGCTCGACTGTCGGGCGTCAAGCGACCAAGCGAGCAGATGCAGCTCGGGGATGAACAGGTCAAGAGTGTGGCGGGCAAGCGACAGCGACAAGACCCAGCGGCTGACAGCGCTGTGATCGAGGCGTCACGGGAGCGGAAGCAGGCGGAGAGCCAAAGCGAGCTCTTTCTCGGCAACGACCAGTGCCTGGTGGCGCACGTCATGAGTTTCCTGGAGGGCATCGACGTGCTTCGCTGCCGCGCCGTGAACCAGTTCATGTGGGACGCAGCGCCCAGTATGGTGCACTCGGTGCGCATCACCGCGCGGGTCGCGGGGCTACAGACGCTGCCGGCTGGATATCTATCCAGCCTTCTACGCCAGTGCACGAACCTGACGGCGCTCACAGTTAACAACCGGCTCAACCAGACCGACCTCCCGACTACCAGCACGGTGACGCGTTCGCCGAAGCTACTGTCATCTTCATCGACCAACCAGTCGTCTCTGGCCGGTTCGACGTCGCCGCTGTGCTCCGCGCGGAGAGTCCTGCAGGAAGTCTCGAGCGCGCTGCGAGCTGGGGCGTGCGCGAACATGGAAGTGCTGGCTCTCGACGCTCCGATGGACCACCTCGTTGAAAGTGCAGAGGTTGTGAAGGTCGTGGAGGCGTTGGTCGCGGGACGTGAGCGGTTAAGAGCGTCCAAGGTCAAGGTGGCGCCGCTCAAGCAACTGGTTCTGGACGCGACGTTCCTTGGGGATAGGAGAGTCGAGCGGCTCGCGAGTCTGCTTCAAAGAGGCGAGAGCGCGGGGGGAGCGATCGCTCCAGATTGCTTTGGCGCGCTCGAGGCGGTCGTTCTGAGCAACAACTACATTGGCGCCGGCGGCTGCCGCGCGCTGATGGATGTGCTACCGACGCTGCCAGCTCTTCGCAGTCTCGATCTTGGGTGTAACATTCTGACGGACCTGGACGCGATCGCGATCGCTGACGCGTTTGACGACACGCCTTCCATGAAGAGCAACCCTCTACGCGGTTGCAACGACGAGCGCGCTGGCGATAGCCCACCGCCGCCGCGGCTTCGATCGCTTTGTCTGGATGACAACTTCATCGAGCTGCCTGGTCGTGAGGCGCTACGCACGGCCGCGGGCTTGCAGGACTGCCAGATCTCGACGGCGCGGCCGAGTGCAGCCGCGCGCAGTCGCAGCCGCAAGTTTGGACTGGGCGGCATGTGCCGCTAGCTTGGGCAGTCGTACACACTATGGCGGTGGAGGCGCCCTCTCTACCATGGAGGAGAGTAGTCAACCTATAGTAACAGGCTGGTGCCAGCGCTCCGCCCGACGTATTTACTATGTCGCGTTATAACTATTGTAACAAGCGCTCGGCGATCTCAGCTACGTACCCAACGACCATGCTCTACGGCACTACAGTACAGTGCCACGTGTGTTCATCTTCAAACCGCTGCTGGGCTAGACGAAGCCACAGCGTTAGCCAGTCGCACCGCACGGACGAGCGGCTATTATACACTTGGCGATACAGTACTTTGGGTGTACTCGCGCACGCATATTGATGAGCGTGCGCAAAGACATCGATCTTCGAGTGGCACGCAACATTCGTATGGATACAATGTTCTGCTGGTGAGCGTCACGGTGATGCAATGTAGCCACGTGGCCGGTGCCAAGCTGGATCGGATTGCGCTGGTCGTGCCACTTGGCTACGCAAATTGTGGATGGAACCTTCCGCGGAACCATGCGTGACAAACAAGAATGTGATCTGAAGTGCTGTGCACAGTAGCACCGCGCCGCACCTGGCCGTGGCGCCGCCACGCCGCCACCAACAAGACCACCGCGCTTCTGCTCGACCAGCTGGGAAAGCTGAAGGCGACTTCAGCTCTTCTGATATCTCACTTCCTGCAAGTGTACCTAGCAATGCGGTGTCCGTTTCCAGAAAGCGATCTTGCCCTTTCGGTGGCTGAGCGAGTGGCTACGTGTACCCATTTCGTGGGTTCGAATCTTGCAGCCGTGCACGCGCGCGCGTGTTGAGCGTGAACTTCACGCTGAAGTGGATACGTACTGTACAGTACTTACAGTATAGAATAGTAGGCTGAAGTGTACGGGTAGCCACGTTGGCTTGGGAGGTAGGTACTGTACACTGAACCAAAATCTGATTTGCGATCTTCTAGTTTCAACTGGTTCTGAACTTTTGAAGGCGCGGTCGGAGCCACACGTTTTCAGCAAGTTCTTCGATTGATTTCGGGAATTTTGACATCATTGAGAGAATTCAGTACAGTACACTGTCCAAAAGATCGGGAGAAAAAATAAAATCAAAAAATTCGTATACATTTTACGAGTTCAATACTGAATTCAAGCGAAATACCCCGATCGCATACAGTATTCGAGGAGAAATTCAGTTCCGACTCACTTGAGCAAAGTATTGGAACCCATTCAGTGTTCCGTACGCGACACGACCAACATGCGACTGATTGCAAACGTCGTCTTGGCGTTGCCTCGAAAGCCTCATCCAAATTTGATATTTGACTTTCTTCCCCATGAAATTCTCGTTCTTCTCGAAGACAGCCCTCAACGCGTACCGGTGCCGGTAACCGGCACACGCCTGTTGGGAGACCATGTGCGCGAGACACCAACTTGTATACGGTCGCCGCAGCAAATCCAATGATGGCGGGCTGTCATCATCGCGAGCGAGCGAGCGGGAAGGCGAGTTGCTGCACCCTCTCTCCAGAAATGGGGCTGACGTGCGACACACTATGATGCCTTCATACGGCAATGCTTCTCGTCCCATAATCCGCCCGGTATCGGTCTTACGACCGACCAAACGCGTGCAGCGATGGAAAATCCAGTGCGGCGCCGTCATAGAGCGGGCCCTGCCTGACCTCCAGCGAGAGGGTGCTCGTTCCGTACATTATAGGGGTCGCGCTCTGTTCACGTTATCCAGAATTGTTTTCAAATATTACCGGTGCTCCTGTGCAGCGCCATCGGACTGTGGAGCGCGCGAGTGCGAACTGCCCTCAACGTTGCAGCACAAGCCGGACGTCGACGCCGTCTTTCCGGAATGGCATGAGCCTCCACGCGACGCCTCTATCGCCTTTCTTGCCTTGCGTTTTACACTGTAAGGCGCTGAGATCGCCGGCTCGAAACGAACCGCTTCTCTTGCAACAGTTGCACGGCAGCAGTGTCGGACCAAAGGGCGTACTAAGTATACAGTAGGTATAATAACTGTCGTACAAATATGACCAGGGTTCAACCGCTCGGAGGTGGCTGCTCGCCTGCACGCATGAGTCAATTCGGAAGGCGCACGTTCTAACACTCCCGTACGCGCATCAGGCGGTCCTCACGCGACAGGGCGGACAAGAAGGAGCGAGCGTACAACACACACACACACACACACACTCGGAGTTCCCAGCTAGCAAGCACCAGTGCCAGAAGTGTGCGTCAACGCGCTCCACGCCCACGTGTTCTGTTTTCTTTTTTTGAGCCTTGGTTGCAGGGTCCACCTCTCTTATCTCCTCCCACACGGGGCACAACTCGGACAAAGGCGAACAAGAAGTGAAGTGTCTCCACGTTGGACTTGTCGCGCCTTATTCGCGTCTCTTATTGCGGAGATCGACCACTTTTGAAATGGCCATGTCGACGGCGAGCGCGCCGGCGTGGCACCGGTCGGAGCACCTGCCGCTGCGGCGTGAGGTCATGGCGCGGCTGCGCGAGCACCCGATCCTGGCGGTGAACCCGGCGCTGCAGCGCGACGCGGCGCGCCACGGCATGCCCTCGCTGCTGCAGCGCCTCGAGTGGATGCTGTACCACGCCGCGCACTCGCTCGGCGAGTACGCCAACGTCGACTCGCTCGAGCGCCGCGTGCAGGCGCTCGTCACGCACTACAAGCGCCGCACCAGCATCGCCGCTGCTGACGCCAGCAGCACATCCGAGGATAGCGAGTCGACTAGCGAGTCTGACACGGACACCACGCCGCTGCCGCTGCTGCGGACCGGGCGGACACGGCGGCTCCGGTCTGTGAACAGCGAGGAGGACGCGCTGCCGACCGGCAAGCGGCAGCACACGCTCGCGTCCTCTTCCGACAGTGAGAGCGAGCGGCAGACGGACTGGCACATCAAGTTTGTCGTCGGCGACAGCCTGCGACCGCGCCACGGGTGCTCGCTCAGCCACAACCTCGACCTGCTGCGGCACGTGTTCAGCTTCCTGGACGGGCGCGAAGCGCTGCGATGCCGCGCCGTGAGCCGGTTCTTCCGGCTGCACGCGCCGTCGTTCGTGTGCACGCTACACTTTGAAGGCTCCGCGTCGGGCGCGATGCCCCGGACCAGCGAGGACGCGCGCGGGCTGACGAGCCTGCTGCTGCAGTGCCAGAACCTGCGCGCGGTCTCGATCGGCAGCAGCGCCAACCAGACCAACATCAAGGCCGGCGTCGTGTTCCCGCGCGCGTTGTCGCAGGCGACGGCCGACACGTCCGCGTCGCTCGGCCACCAGGTCGCGCTGGAGCTCGCAGAAGCCGTTGCGCGCGGCGGGTGCCGGAAGCTCGAGGCGCTGGAGCTTCGCGCGCCCTTTGACTTTGCCAACGAGAGCGATGCCGCGCTCGAACTGCTGAGGTCGCTCGTGGCGGCGGACAGCGACGCCGTGGCGTCTACGGGCCGAACAAACGCGGCGAGACGCTCGCCGCTGAAGCGGCTCGTGCTGGACTCGACGTTCTTGGGGGACAAGGGCGTGCTGGAGCTGACTCAAGTGGTCCGCGCCAGCCCGCACCGCTTCCGCTGCGTGGAGCTGCTCGGTCTCCGCAACAACTTCTTCGGAGAAGGCGGCTGCCAGGCGCTGCTCGAGACGATCCAGGCGTGTATGCCGCGACTGCGAGCGCTGGATCTGAGGCAGAACATCCTCACCGACGTCGACGCGATCAGGATCGCGGACCTGCTCGACCAGCCCGCATCGGCAAGCGACTCTTGTGGATCAGCTATGGATCAGACGCAGGCGGAGGCAGCGCTGCGACCGCTGCTCTCTGTGCCGCGGCTGCGCTCCATCCAGCTTGACGGCAACTTCATCGGGTGCGAAGGCTATCACGCGATCTCGATCGCGCTTTGCGCTCGCAGGGAAGCCATTAGACGGTCGAGCTGTGAGGATGACAGCCAGAGCGACGACCTTGACGGTGTCGACGGCATGTTACTGACGCTGGAAGACGACGAGCCGATGGACGAGGAGCAAGAGACGGTGGCGTGGGCGTGAAAAGTCGTATAAATGAACGCGTCCTGCCCATTCGGAAGGCACGGATACCCCGCCAAGGCGAGGAAGTGCTCATGGCGAGATGCCGATTGTATTTTAAAGCTGGAAGAGCGCGCACCAGAAGAGGAAACGTTTAGAACTCACGGCAGTATAAACTTGGACGTGTTGAACGAGTATAAATAGCAGGATCCTGCTCTCTCATGCTGTCACCTTGCTTGGTTGAGACCCGATCCTATCACCGGCAGCCACAGTAGGCACTATGCTTCGCCGCTCCATGTGAGCCGGTCACATGTCCGACGGCTTCTCATATCATCAGTCGAATGATCGATGACGATGAGCGCGCCGCGCTCGAGCGCGAGCTCGCGGCGGACCTGACGGACGTGAACCTCAACGATGACAACGTCGGTGTTGAGCCCAACGAAGTAGCAGGCATCACCACTACTGGCGGGGAGATTGGCTTGGCGCATCGTGACCTGGACGAGCGCCTGCGCGCGGTCGGTCAGCAGCAGATCGAGGAGGAGAAGCAGGCGAGTGGCTCGGCTGGCGAGCTGTCCACATGGGAGCTGCTGCTTCAGAGCGTAGACCAGAGCGACCGCGAGTTCTTCGGCGCGATGAACGCCGATATCGACAACATCCGCGCAATCTTGACGAGCGAGTCCGACGGTGAAAAGCAGCAGATTGAGGCACCGATTCAGGAAGGCAACGGCGAGTCGGGACTACCGTCGCCGTTGTTGACTGGCGCGCTGCCAAAGGTACTAGATGATGCGGGTGATAACGCTTTCAACTCGACGGAGACGTCCCAACAGCCAGTCCCCGTTCGTATTGAGAGCTCGGCGGTAGGTGGTGACGGAGTATCCGAGACCAGTTCAGCTCTCAGGCAGCACCCGTCCGATTAGAGCGAAGCCTGGAATGATGGAGACTGTCGTGGAGAGCCCCAGTCCGGATCCCCCAGTGACAACAGAGTACCCTTAGCATCGCCCGAAGCCATCACGACGCCTGCACCGCGTCTTTCAGCATCGCCAGCACAGGAGCCGAGCATCCAAATCCCGGCCTCGACTACCCCATTGACACCTCCTCCAGACGCAATACACGGCGCCAGCAGTTCCACGCAGCATAACTCGATCGCCTGGTCGTGGTTGGCGCAGCAGCGATGGGAGCAGCAACAGCTCGAGGCGGTCCAGTGGCTCTCGCAGCTCGAGAAGGATGTTGAGCGCCTGAACGACGAGCAGCAGCGGCGAGAGCGCGAGCGGTCGGAGGCGACGGAGCGGTCGTTAATGGATCGCGAGGAGCGCCGAGCTCGGCAATACGTCGAACAGCTGCGCGAGCACCGTTCCCGAGCGGAGATGCAAGTCGAAGAAGCCATCTCGCTCGCATTGAGTACTCGCATGCGGCGGGAGCTGCAACGCGAACAGGCAGAGCGTTGTGGGATGGAGGATGAGGACGCAGCAAGTCGACAGGTGGAGCTGTGGCTCAAGCAGCAGGCAGTCGAGCAGCGGCTTCTGCAGGAGAAGAACTTCGCGCGTCGGCTGTTCAACTGCGTGCTGCTCTCGCTGGTCGAGCGGCACCGAGTGGAGCAAGCCGAGCAGCAGAAGCGGCTCGAGCTGGAGCGGAGGCGACAGACGCGCGAGAGCTCGCTCATGCGCGCGGAAGAAGCGCAGACGCGTCGGTGGCTCGCGCAGACCCGCGCGGTGGTGTTGGAGTGCGAGCGCCTGAGCAACCGCATCGCCATGGGCGCCGAAGACGAGCTGTCGCATGAGGTTGAGCGCTTGGAGCGGAGAACACGCGCCGAGGAGCTCCGCAGCTGCCGCAAGATGCACGAGCAAGAGGAGTACAGCGCTCGCGCGTGGGCGTTCGCGCTCGAGGAGGCGACGAGGAGGCGACGAGAGGAAATACGACGGCGCGAGGAGCGAACACGAGCGGTTGAGCGTGGAGAACTGCTACTGAGAGCCTTGTGGCGTCGTCAATGCCTCCGATTAGCGCTGGGAGCGTGGCATGACAACGTGGAAGCAGCGTTAGAGCGCGAGAACCTGGCGACGAGGATCCAACGCTGGTGGCGAACGCATGGGCGTAGTGACGTTGAACCAGAGATCGTCGAGGAGGAGGAAGAGGACAGCGAAATGATGGACGCCTGGGGCGAAGAGGCTGCCGACGCGGTCATGCTGGTGCAGTCGGCGTTCCGAGGCTTCTTTGTGCGCTGCAAGTTCCAGGCGGCGCTGGACCTGGCGCGCGAAGTGGGCGACGGGGACGACGACGCGGCCTTCGACGAGGTCAACCTGGACGATCTGATCGAGCTGCCTCCCGAGCTCGCGGACGGCTGGGAAGACCCGATGCTGCCTCGGGTCTCACGCAGGATCCCAGTCGTTCAGGTGACCAGCGGCGGAGAGCAAGACTCTGGTGGTGGTGATGATGATGACGATGATGAACGAGACGACGGAGCTGACGACGCCCAGTTTGAAGCAGCCATGACCAGTAGGAACAGTCGAAAAAACAACATGGAGGAAGGTGATGGCAGCGCCGCCGCCGCTCCAGTCGCCAAGGAAGCGAACCTCGCAGCGTCGCTCTGGAGCAAAATGATGCGCACCAAGCAGAAGCAGCGATGGAGCGTCGAGGAGCGGGCGAGGCAGCAGGACCCGACGTACCTCGTGCAAAAGCCGCTGCACCCCAAGCGCAAGGGGAAGCCGCCTCTCCACCAAGGAGGACCGGCTGCCGGGCCGACCAGTGCGGACAAGGCGCAGGGCGGCGCGCCGACGATCGCGTGGACGACGTCATCCAACCCGTCCAAGCCCAAGACCAAGCTGCCGTCGCTGGTCGAGCGGCTGCGCAAGAAGACGGCGGCGGAGCGCGCCAGCGGGTGAAGAACGTGGCTGTATTAAGGCGGTCAGGCAGCGGCTAGTGCTTGGCGAGCAGCATGGACTCCTTGGTCTGGCGCATCATGAGCACGGACACGTCGAAGTCGGCCGTTGCCACGAGGATCTGCGCGCACAGCACCTCGCTGGCCTCGCGGTCCGCGTCGTAGGCCGCGTGCACGCGCTGATAGAACTGCTGGACTGTCGCGCCCTGCGATACAATGAACTCTGGTCGGTCGCACAACACCAAAGCGTGTGACTGGGTCAGCGAGGATGAACGCACGCGACGTCCGAGAGCTGACGCGCCAGTTACCTTCCAGCTTCTCCTCGAAGAGCGCCATGAAGCGGTTGTAGATCTCCGTGTACCTGCCGCAACGAATCGCACACAGAGCCCACATATTCTCGTTCAACACGAGCGACGTTTCACATCATGAGCAGCAGCCGCACGCGTCCGACGTACTCGAGCTTCATCTCGTCGTCGTGCAGGTCGAACGCGCGGCAGTTCTCCTGCGCGAACGCCTCGAACGTGTGCGCGAACTCGTCGTTGTCGAAGAAAAACTCGATCACGCGCTTGACGAGCCCGTCGGCGTCGCCATCGTCGTTCTTGGCGTCCTTGTCGCGCGCGCTCGCCTTGCTCTTATGCTGGGGCATCTCGCGTCACAGGTTTTGACTTCAAGAGCGCGTGACCTTTAGGTGAGTGTGCACCACGGACTAGTAGTCGAAGTTTGACGGATGACGGCGCGTCGGTTAGGGAGGCGACCGCTCAGTGCGTCGGCACGAATAGCTCAGCGCAGAAACCACTGACCGACGCTCGTTCAGCACTCCGTCGGCCTTCTATCGAGTCAAACACGTTAGAATGGTCCAGCCCATGCAAACCACCGCATGAACACCACCGCTTGCACGTCAGCATCTCGACAAACGTCCGAGCCGTTCATTTCCGTGCTTAGCAAAGGGGTGAGAGGGAGAGACAAATGGTCAGATAGGTCGGCGACAGGATCACATGGCCTCGTCTTGCGGCTCGGCCGTGCCCTGGCCGCCCTCGGCCGCGGCGGCGGCGGCGAACTCGTCCTCGGTCGCGTACAGGATCTTGTAGACGGCCTGCGCCAGCGGGTTGGCGTCCGAGCCCTCGGTGCCTTGCAGCAGGATCTCAATATCGCGCAGCTTGCCAAAGTAAAAGTCGCGCTCCTTCTCCAGCCCCTCCACCTGCCAGCAACAAGCCACGCATTACACGTTAGTCTCTGTACGCAAACACCCCCACGAAGCCTTTGTACTCCCTCACCATGAGTCGCAGCTCGCCGTTCTCGTTGGTCAGCGTCTCGTTGGACACGCGCACCTCCTCCAGCTCGCGCTCCAGCTCTGCCGTCGCGGCGGCGTCCACGGCAGGGGCCGCCGAGGCGCCCGCGCTTCCCACCGGTCGCCGCGTGGCCGTCGCGGTCTTGGCGCCGCGCATGGAAGTGGGCGCGCTAGGCGGCTTGGTGGTCCGCGAGGCTCCCGCGGCGCTCGCAGCGGCCGGCGTGGACTTCTTGCGCGCGACGGCGGGCGTTGGGGACGGCGCCGAGCCCGCGCCGCCGCCGCCGACGGCCCCGCCGAACTTCTGCGTGTACTGTGCGCCGCCCTTGCCCTTCTCGCGCTGCGCGATGGGGTCGTAGGGCTGTCCGGAGGCGTTGAGCTCGTAGAACTTCTTATACCACTGCATGAACTCGAGGTTGTCCTGGTATTTCCCGCGGATGAGGCGGTCCACCTCGACGTACTTGTCGATCTTGAGCGCCGTGAAGCACTTCTGCAGCACCTTGTAGTTCTGGATGTACTCATAGTCCTTGTTGGCGCCCCAGTCCACCTTGTTCATGGGCACCTTGCCCGGGTACATGGCGTCCAGGATCTGGCACGCCACCGCACCCGTGCACGTCTGCTCGATCTTGGCCAGGCTCAGCCCGCACAGGCCGTTCACCCAGTCCAGGATCTCCTTGCGGCCCACGAAGTACGTGCCGTCCATCAGGGAGATGCTCTGGTCCGCTGCCGCCATGGTGAGCGATCTAAGGTGCGTAAATGAAGCGCGTTGGGGCTCAAAAGACCGACTTTTTTATATGGAGAAAAGACCGAACGGGCGGGATTGGGAGGGCCGCGGCGGGTCGTTTCCCACTTCGCATTGGACGGTGACATACGCTGTGCATGTAGGTACATGCTGATCCGGATAATCGAGATGATTGAAGGGGTGAATTACTTCATTTTTGCCTGTGAGGATTATTGAGGATTATCCGGATGAGTTGGTCACTCGGTTTTGCTGTGACGGTAGACAACGGGCCGGGTTAAAGACCCGACAGATGTAACGGGTCGGGTTGACAGGAATGTTGGTCGTTGGGTGATTGGGTGGAGAATCAAGAGCAACTTTCGACTGACCGACCGACCGGCGCAATGGCCAAGAATGGCGCGGGTGCGGACGCCTTGCGCGCTGCCTGACGGCCGCGAACCTCGCTTTTGTGAAGGTGCTCGATGGCGAGGCTGATTTATGTGGTGTCTGTGATCGGGCCATGAAGGTGCAGCGCTGGGCGCGAAGGCCAAGACGAGCAAGGCCAAGAAGAATGGCCATAACAAGCCCAAGCGGGGCAAGATGTTCAAGGCACTGACGAAGCAGGAGCACCGGTGCGACTCGCTGTCTACGGCGACACTCAGTGCTAGATAATAGTGCGGTCACTGACGGCGAATTGCTCATGGTCTGCGCGCTTGGCAGGTCCGGTGTGGTTTCAGTTGACAAGGCGACAGGAGCCAAGAGCGCGGCGGCGCAGACGCCCAGCGCCAAGCGCCGTAGCGCCATCTCGAACGAGTTCCGCAACTTTGACGAGCGCATGGCGGGCCAGAAGACCAAGAAGCAGCAGCAGGAGTCGCTCGCAGCCGCCAAGAACCCCGTCATCGCACCGCCCACGTTTGTCGTCGCTGCACCGACGTTTCAGCTGTACGTACACGCTCTGTGTTGGGCTCGTGGCCACACGCGGTTGATCGGTGCAGCTCACCATCGCGTCCATGCTTGCGCGTTTGCAGAAACGCGGCGCCGCAAGCGTCGGCAGCACCACAACCCGACGCCAGAGGCTTCGAAGGATTCCTCTCTGCGATGCAGGTGCGTCACGACACCGGGTCAACACTCCAGTGCTTAGTGTCAACTGTAAGCGTGCTCTATGCTAATTCTGACGGTTTATTGGGTCGAAACACCCTCTGCAGGCGCCAAGAGACGCCCGGGCGGCGCCGGTTGACCACGCCGCGCGCAAGCCAAAGCCCGTGCAGCCGCAGTACAACGCGCAGAACGTGTTCGCCGTGCTGAACGACGAAGAGGAGGAGGAGGAGCGCATGCTGCAGCAGGCGCCCGCGTTCATCCAGCCAGCGACGTTTTCGTTCGCCACGAGCGCGCCGGCGTTTACGATGCCTGTGCAGCATCAGCGCCAAGCTGTCGTCGACATTAACTCGGACTTATAATGCACGATACCCGTGCAGCATTAGCGCCAAGCTGTCGTCGACATTGACCCGAACCGACTGTACACCACGCCTCTGATCCTACAACGAATCTATTCTAGGCTTTTCTAGGACCTTGGGCCTATAACGCCAGCAGTGTCGCCACTGCCGACAGGTCCGGTGTACACCCGGTCTTATTTTCTCCGTGTTGTGTAACGTGTACCACGAGAAAATGTCGCGCGAAGGTCGCGCCAACGCGTTTTCTTCTCTTTTTCCTTCCGTCCGAAGCGCCGTTTTTTATTCCGAGGGGTGCCCGCGAGCTCTGCTATCATAGCCCGCGATACTGTACTGCAGTAAAAGTGCGAGAAAAGCCGGGAGGGCGGCCGGACGTGCGGATTGTTCCTCTTCCCCCGCTCTCGGTAAAGCTCCCCAGGGCGTCACACCGGCGTCGGCAGCAGCATAGATAAGCGGAAGTCTGTGGTCGCGTTCCCCTGCCTCCTCCTCCTCCTCCTCCTCCTTCCTCCTGCTTCCTTCTGGTCGCGTGCTGAACACGGTGGGGCATCAGCGCGAGCTTCCGGCCGACGTCACGCGATCGCAGTCCAAAGCCGCGCGGCAGGCGATTGAAGCGCGTCTTCTTCAGTAGCAGGCGAATAGACGAAACAGGGAACAGCTTGGAGACCTGAGCGCGACGGGACGAAGCGATGGGGAGCGCGTCGAGCAAGGAGAATGACGCCAACCCGAGCGACCTGGGCACCTCGGGCGCATACCCGATGCACCACCACCCGTACTACAGCCAGGGCGCCCAGCCGTACGGCGGCTACGGGTCGTCGGACCCCGGCACTGGCGACGGGAGGGGGGACGCAGCCGCGGACGCGCAGCGATTCGGCCCGCAGAGCGATCCGTCCAAGATGAACGGCGGGAAACCGGGCGACGACGCGATGGACGTGGACACGCCGACCGCTCCGGCCTCGGACTACTCGCTCGATGGCAGCGCGGTGACGTCAACCGACGACCAGGGAGGCGCAGGCCAGCTCTTGCCGGCCAACGAAGAGGTCGTGCCCATGGTGTTCAAGTGGGAGCACGGCGGACGGAATGTGTACATCACCGGGACGTTCAATGGCTGGTCCAAGCAGTGCCCCATGCACCGATCCGGTAACGACTTCACATACATTGCGAACCTGACGCGCGGAAAGCACGCGTACAAGTTTGTGGTCGACGACGAGTGGCGGTTCGCGCCCGACCAGCTCACGGTCACGGACGTCGAGGGCAACGTGAACAACTTTGTGGACGTGTCGGAGTTCGCGGCGCTCGCGGACTTTGCGCCGAACAACCCCAAGGAGGACGACGAAGACACGGAGAACCCGTACTCGCGCTACATCCCCGAGGTGGACGAGTACACGAAGGAGCCGCCGCCGCTCCCGCCCCAGCTGCGGCACATCATCCTGAACAAGGTAGGCGTCGGGACTGGTGCTGCGTGTGATCCCTTGTTGATGAAGTGCTGACGATAGTGCGGGGACTGCTCGATTGTTATATCTAGACGCCTCCGAACGTGGACGCCAAGCTGCTGCCCGTGCCGCAGCACGTGGCGCTGAACCATCTCTACTGCACGGCCATCAAGGACGGCATGATGGTGCTAGGAATCACCAACCGGTACAAGCAGAAGTTCGTCACCACGGTTTATTATAGTCTGATGCCCGGCGCAAATTGAGGGCCTCGCCCTCACTCTCGCACGCGCACGCTCGAGGTTAGGCAGGACAGCAACAATGGAGATTATTGTTTTGCTCGGACGGTCGGGAGCCCAGTAATGGTGACGGTGGATGGAGGGGACTGATCGCATGGATTGTTCAAGAAGTCCCCGTGCTGGAAGCATGAACAACAGCGTCAAGTCTCTCGATCCACCAGCACACACTGGACCCGATCGTCAATAATGCGTGTGAAGGTGTTCAGTGAGCTTCGGGCGTGGGTAATGACGCTGTCATGGGGGTATGCATAGGCGGTGGAGCGCCTTCTCCGTCAGGCACTGGTGCGATCACCATCAGCAGGCAAGAAGCGCAATGGAAGCAGGGAATACCTCGATCTAAACGGCAACCGAGCCACCTTGCAGCAGCAGGAAAAACGGTTCACGCATGCGAAATAACGTTATTTTCTCCGTGTGCTTGCTCTCTACGTCATTGCTTCACCCATTCACGAGTTGCTCGGTCTCCACGCTTCTCCAAGTCCCGCAGCAGCGATGTCTCCGTGGCTTCCTGTCGACGCTCATACGTAGATCTCCGCCCACAGGAACAGGAAGAGCGAGCCGAAGCCCAGGAAAAAGGCGGCGATGAGCGCGATCACGAACTCCACCGCGATGTTCTTCTTGGGGGCGACGCCGCGCGTGAAGAAGAGCGCCATGAACGCCAGGCCCGCCAGCAGGAAGCCGAGCGTCAGCGTGCCGTACGAGTCGGGTGACACCGGGCTCGTGTACGGGATTTCCTGCGCATATCAGTCGCAGGCAAGCGCTGCAAGTTAGTCGCCACACTAATGGAGAAGACACAGCACCAGTCAAAGCAACAGGGGAGCAAGGCACGCACCATTTCCATCGCGATCGGGTCGGCGTCTCCGCTTGTTACGTGGCGAAAAGATTGTCCACGTCGCCAAAAGCCAGCGGGGAGCTCTTTGGCACTGTGACCCGCGAGGGCTTACAATAGATCTGTCCGTCACAGTACTGTTCGAGTTTCTTTCTGGTTTGACTTTGTTTTACTATTTCGATTTTGTTTAGAAACGGGTTAGAAACGTTGGACTTGCGTCAATATAGTACCGTGCAGAACATGCCGAAAGCCAGGTCGCAAACCACGGGGATGCTATTTGAAAGGCGAAATAAATATAAAGCCTACCGAGCTTTCTGAGCCAGCGCGGCCTCGAGCCGCTCGACGAGCTTGGCCTTGAGGCCCTTCGTGTCGAGTCCGCGCTTCTTGAGCTCCTCCCTCAGCTCGGGCACGCGCAGCTTGCTCACGTCCAGTGCTGGCTCGGATTCTTCAGCTTGTGCTGGTGCCTCAGGCGTCTTGTCTTCCGCAGACGGAGATGATCCGTCCGCTTCGGCATCCGAAGCGGCGTCTGCGTCCTGCGTCTCCACCTGAACGTCGCTTGCGGCGTCGCTCTTCGCGTCTGATTGTCCAGCATCCGCTGTATGTTCTTCCTCGCTTTTCGACTCCAACACTTCCGACTGGCCATCATCGGCCTCCTCAGTTCTGTCAGCCGCTTGCTCTTCGTCCATTGCCTGGTCGCTCTCACCCGACGCCTTGACGCTCTCCTCGGCATCCGACCGGTGAGCCGCGTCCTCATCCATGGGCTCGTCCACATTCGTTGCGTCATGGATGCTGCTTTCATCGCGGTCGCTCTCCGCTTGACGGTCGTCTTGTTCGTTCGACTCAATCGATTCCGCACCATCCGACTGCTTCCGTTCCGACTTGCGGTCCCGCTCCTCGCCCACGTCGTCCATTTCGTTGTCCTTCGACGATTCGTGGCTGGTCTTGCCCTCCTCCTTTGTACTGAGCTCAGCCTTCTTGGCCTCCTTCAGTTGCTCGCGGTACTTGTCCAGTTTGGACCGGAACTCGGCCTCCAGCTCGCGCAACTGCACTTGGTGCTCTCGCGTCGCGGCCTTCTGCTTTTCCTTGTGCGCTTCGACAGATGCGAGCAGCAGGTCCTCCGTTTCCTTTGTGTGCTTGGCTGGCAGGTAGTACAGCGGCGGCGACGCGGTCGTCTGCAGGAACTTGGACAAGTTCGCGCTCTTCTTGGTGTTCTGCAAGTGCTGCAGCTTCTTGCGCACAATAGCCTCCTGCATCTCGACTTCCGTCCGCGCAACGAGCGTCTCGAGCTTCTGCACGGCGGCATCGCGTCGCGCCTTGTTCGCGAGCTCCTCGCTCTGCTGACGCTCCTTCTGCTCGGCCTCCTGCAGCTTCGAGCCCTGCCGCTTGAGCAAGTCCGTGTCCTTCTCAATGTCTTTCTTCGCCCGCCCGAGGTGGCCCATGAGCACGCCAAACATGCGCCGGCTGCGCGCAATGCCCTCCTTCTGCGTGTACGGCGCGACCGCGCGCTTCTTCAGCTGCTCGGCGCGCTCGCTCGTATCCGCCGGGTCGCTCGTCTCGCGCTCCGCCTTACTCACAGACGACTGCAGGCGCTGGCGCTTGGACGCTCCATCGGCGTCGCGACGATCCGACTGGCGACGCCCAGCGTTCCCGCGGGTCGCGTTCTCCTTCAGCGTCGGCGGGTCGCGGCGCTTCCCACCCACGCGCGGCGAGTCGCCACTGCCCGCTGGCCCTCCGAGTCGCGACAAGACGTTGCGCCGGGCGTGGCCACCGCCTCCTCCATTTCGCGCCGCTGATTTCACAACGTACAGTGAGAAGCACAGCATCTTATTAGTGAAGCTGCGCACAATGTTCATGAGCAGCTACAGGCGGTTCTAGACCGCGCCCGGCCGCCGGAAGACCCGGGAATAACCGCCGACTCACCCGACGCGTCCAGCTGCGCGCGCTTCTTGGCCAGCGCGTCCAGTTCCTCGCGCAGCGCTCGCTCGCTCTCCATCGCTCCGCTCGCCGCTTTTGCCCTCGCGTTTCTCCCCTTTTTGGCTCGCGCGATCCGCCTCCCAGTGGGTTTTGTGTTTGTGTTTGTTGCCACCATCCGCCACGGCCCAGCAAACACCCAAACCCCAGTTGATGAATCCGTTGTCCATCCCAAATAATAATAAAACCCAAACTCCTTCTGGGTTTTATTCCAGAATCAGAGTAAAAACCACGTGGAGGACGCTGAAGTATTCGTGCAACCGGGCATGAAGCGACACCATGGTAACCGTTAATGTTTGAGCAGTAGTTGTTGCCTCTATGCGCCGCTTACTGCATGGCCAACAGGATGGAAAGCGCGTCGGTCAAGGACAGTACGTCGGGTGATGCTAGCGCAGCAGTTGCGAATGCAGTGAAGCGGACAGTTCGAGGTGGTGACGGAGGCGTGGGGCCGGCGCCATTGCCGCTTGCATCGCTGTCGGCGGAGTCTATCGCAAAGAAGGCGCAGCCTGCGGCGAGCTTCCAGGTTATTTGCAGCGGGCAGATCGAGAACGTCCTTGTGCGTTGGATAGGAGGATGGCACGTGTTGTTCCCGCTGTTCTGCCTAACCGACAGCGTCGCGACCTGACGCGTGCACAGTACCCGGGCATCAGCAACGTTTACTGTCGATACGCCATCACCTACGGCAGCGATTGGCGCGTCATCCACGTACGACTACAGTGGCTGCTCTTCGCACGGTGCTACGGCGCAATAATCCAATCTGACGTGGCTCTTGCTGGTCGTTAGGGCGCGGAGGACGGTCTCTCGCAGCTTGCGTACGGCTCCAACCAGCACGAGGAGATCCTGCTCAACTTCCCTATCGACGTGTCGTTCAAGAGCACCAACCCGTTCGGGTGGCCGCGGCTCGTGCTGAGCTTCTACGGGCTGGACGCGCTCGGCCGCGACGTCGTGCGCGGCTACGGGTCCACCAGCTTCCCGCTTGCCGCGGGCCAAACGACGCGCGTGGTCTCGCTCTTCCGCCCGTGCTCGTCGTCGCTGCTGCAGCAGTTCTCGGCCTGGCTGACGGGCACGCCGCCCGAGTACTTCGACGCCAAGTTCGTCGCCGAGAGCGCCGGCCGCGAAATCACGCGCGTCGCCTCCGCCGGCACGGCCACCGTCCGCCTGAACGTCGTCACCCACGGCATGAAGCAGTTCGGCCTCTCCGCGTAGCCGTTCCTCATCGTTGAAAGCATTGTGTACACTAGAAAGTATCCCAACGGACTTCAACGTGGTAAGGTTTTACATTTCTCTCTCAAAGAACGTCGTGGTAACTAAAGCATGTTATAAAACAAGGTGGGAACGACCGCATTTTCTGGAAAGATCTACGAAAAACCTCACTATCAAGGTTTTGAAGGCCGTGTTACACCCCAGAAGAACGCAGTTGATGGGCTGTGGGTCTTGGCCTGCACTATCGAGACGAAGTCGTCGGACAGAAGGCACCAAGCGCGCCCGTCGATCGCGCTCTTCTTGCTCGGATTTGGCGGACAGGCACGCGACTTTTGCAGCGGCAAAGCAGGCGACCGGAAAGAGCAGGAGAAGACAGAGAGAACCATGTCGACGGCGGCGCGGCGACGACTGATGCGCGACTTCCGCAAGCTGCAGAACGACCCGCCCTCGGGCGTCTCGGGCGCGCCCATGGACAACAACATTATGCTGTGGCAGGCCGTCATCTTCGGGTAAGTACATACCATACATAACAGATGCAGGTGTCTCTCCAGAGAATGTTAACGTAGTTTGCGTGGGCTGCAGGCCGGACGACACGCCATGGGAGGGCGGCACGTTCAACCTGACGCTCGAGTTCAGCGAGGACTACCCGAACAAGGCGCCGACGGTCAAGTTCATCACCAAGATGTTCCACCCGAACAGTGCGTTCCGCTGTCTTGTGTGTCTGCGCGCGCTGCGGTTTACATCCCTAACGTGCTATGGTGACACTGCGGCAGTTTACAATGACGGACAGATCTGCCTGGACATTCTGCAGAACCAGTGGTCGCCCATCTACGACATCTCGGCCATCCTGACGTCGATTCAGTCGCTGCTGTGCGACCCAAACCCGAACTCGCCCGCCAACTCGGAGGCCGCGCGCTTGTTCCAGGAGAACCGGCGCGAGTACAACCGCCGCGTGCGCGAGATCGTCGAGCAGAGCTGGCAGGCCATCGCCTAGCCCGGCCAGTAGGTCAGCCAGCCACGCGCTTCTTCTTCACCGCTCTCTCATCGAGAGGAATAAGAAGACGCCGCGGGCGGAAACAAGAAGCAGCGATCAGTCAGAGCGTGCGTGTGCGGACGAGTGGGCAGCGTTCACATGCAGAATAAGACGGGAAACAAGAAACAGCTTATATCTCTCCTTCGTGCGCGTTGGTAATGATCATCTTATTGGAAGCCTTATTTGCGTGTATGAGCTCTCCTCGCTCCGGATCATCTAGTCATCGATCTCCCATAGATCGTTCTTGCCAGTAAATGCCATGTCGATTCCTATATCTTCATCACCGCTGAGCAGCGAATGGGGCCTCGGCCGCTTCCTGCACGGTCTCCAGTAGCTGGTTCGACTCGACGTGGACGGGGTTGAAGCGCGGCTTTGGGATCGCCGACGTTGCCGACGCCACGCCAAACGACGAGAGCTGGATCTCGCACCCGAGATCGCGCAGCGCTGCGTACGCTTCGTCTCCGCAGCCGCGGAACTTTTGCGCCTCGCGCAGCAGCTGCTCGATGTCGCGCTCCTCGAGGATGCGCGCGCGGAGGTCCACTGCTCGCGCGACCATGTTGCGGATCGCGAGACTTGCTTGCCGGAGCAGGGCAACGTTCTCGCGGTGCAGCGACATGGCATGTGCGATATGGCGAGCGGCGCCAAGGTCGACGATCTTGACACTGTTCTCGGGTGACCGCAGCGCGATCGCCGCGAGTGTGGCGCATGCGTGTTGCTGTAGCGACGTGTCCGATTCATGGACGCGCATGCTTACCAGGACGCGGTCGACACCGCCCGAGCGAAGGATGAACTCCTTGAGTTCGTCAGCCGCCGCAACGTTGCGGTACACCGTGATGCAACGCTTGACGACGGACAGGTTCTGCTCGTGCGCAACCATGATCTCCTGCACGAGGTTCAGTCCCTCCAGCTCGTGGATCTTCCGGCAGTTCTCCTCCGTGATAGCGAGCTGTTTGAGCACAATCAGCCACGGCGCAAGGACGTCCGGCTTGCTGCGGTTTTTGTCCAATGTGCCAATGATGTACGCGATCACTTCGTTCGTCACGAGCAGCTTGATGGTCTCTTGCGCCTGAGAAAAAGTGGCGCTCGGGTCATCGTTTATCGTCAGCACTCGAAGAACGGCGGCGACTTGCTTGGAGAGCGCGTCATCGGCACATGCGGCCGGCAGCAGCTCCTCACAGACGACCTGCAAGCCGTTAGCCTTCACGAAATGCGCCTTGTTGGCCTCGTGCTTGGCGCACGCGGCCTTGACAACCGTTAGCACGTACTGATGCGGCGGTTCCTGACCAGACGGCGCCTGCAGCAACGACGCCAGGCGCTGCATGCCTTCTTGGGCCACAAAGTCCTGGTTATCCGTCGAGCTTGTGAGCATGGTCACTAGCAAACTCGCAGCTGCTTGCCGGGTGCTGGCGTCCGCATCGGTGGTGAGCGCCGCCGCCAGTACCTTCAGCAGGATCTCCACGGCGTTGTGTCGTCCGGCAACGATCTTCGTCTCCGGCACGCGCTCAAACAGCACCCGCAGCTGCTCCAGCGTCTCTGGAACGCTCTGATCATCCGTGTCGATGGTACCAGTCTCTGCGGCCTGGTGTAGCGCCTGGATCGCCGCCACGAGCTGCTCCAACGGGTCCTCCGCCTTGCCCGCGGGGTCCTCCGCGTCTTCCGACGTCGGCGCGCGCTTGATGATGTTGGACAGGTCCACGCCCTGCGACTCAAACTGCTGCACCGCGTCCGCCACGGCCTCCGCCGTGCTCATCTCGAACTCGTCCACATTCTCGCGCACGCACTCGTCGAAAGTCTCCTGCGAGATCTGCCGCTTGGTCATTTTCGCACGCCTGATTGGCCTTGTTGTGTGTTGTGTTGCCTTTGTGGACGGGCGCTGATATAGAGATAGAAACGTATCGTTTCTAACGGAGAGCTCCACTCGTTTCTAAAGTACAGTGATCTTGTTGCTGTTGGGGAAAATGGCGGCAGGGGATCGGATGGAAGACGGCAACGCGGCGCAGCAGGATGCGGCGCTTGTGGACGCGCTGGACGCCTGCGACCAGTACCTGGACGACCACGAGCGCGTAGCCAAGCTCCTAAAGCAGGTCCGTGCCGTCGGTCTTGCAGTCGCTACCCTTAAAACAAGGCTCGTGTGCAGCTGACAGTAAGTCGCATTGCTCCGTACGACAGGGGTTCCTGAAGCTCGCGATGGCGAGGAGGCACCTGCCGGCGCACGCTCTGAGCGAGCTGTCGTTCCATGAGTCTTTTGACGCGCTTACAGTGGTGTCCGTGCCTACGGAAGGCGATGGCGCGTGGCAGCTCGGGCGTCCTGGGATCACGGAGCCGTCAACGGTGTCGGAGGCGAGCGCAACGCTGACACACAGGAAGAGGACAGCGCTGGGAGACGAAGGGGGTGCTTCGGAGCGCGAAACAGGAGAGGAAGAAGCGCGGCATACGCGCGACACGATCCTGTGGTTCAGCTCGCTGCCGCCCAACGATCTTCGGCAGGCGCAGAAGCTCTTTGCGGGTGGTACGTGTTCGTGGACCTGGTATCATAACAGAGCTAGGCACGATGGACATCTAACGTGGTCGTGCGGCGACTTTTACAGGGCTCCAAGCGCTGCTGGACGCGGCCGCGTCGGCGCGTAAGGTCCAGGCGGCCGTGAAGTGATGATAGAGGATGCAGCGGCCAATAGGATACAGTACATCCTGTATGCATGTACGCGGTTGACGTCCTTGCTTGGTGATCTGCATCATCGAAGAGCTATGCCGATGAATGTTTAGCGTTGTTGTTGCTGGTGTGTTGCACATTGAAGAGCGAGCGGGCAGACCAGGTAGGACACGACACGGTTTTACTCAGATGGGATCTATCGTAATTCCAGTACCCCTAAGATACGTTATGCAAGATTTACCAAACAAGCTTTATCAATCGTATTGAAGTACTAAGTTTAAAGACATGTGATACAGTACATTTCATAAAACCTGCCTGGTTGAAGAAGAACCGACCGACGGAAGGAGCTCCTCATTGTCGAACGCACCACCGGGAGCGCCGATCCGATCGCTGACTTGTCTCTCGATGGAGCAGCTTCCGCCCGACGTGCTGCCGCTCATATGCGCGTCCCTCACGGGCTTCGACGTCTTCCGCCTCTCGCAGACGAGCGCGTGGCTGCGGCGCGCCACATCCGCCGACCGCGTCTGGCGCCGCTTCTTCGACAGGTCCAAGCTCCCGAGAACGTCGGCCGCCTCTTCCTCTGCTAAGGATGAAGATGAGGCTGAGATGCAGTCGGCGATCAAGCACAAGAAGGAGTACATGCGCTCGCGGTCGCTGCGGTTCCGGGGCCTCCTCCGCGACAGCGCGGACCGGTTCCACCACGACCACGGCGCGTTCGTGGTCGTGCGCGAGCTGCCGCGCATCCCGCGCATGTGGCCGCCCACGTCCGCGTTCACGCAGAACTTTGGGCGCTACTCTCCGAGCACGAGCGTCACGATCGACGCGTGGTTCTCGCTGCTGTCGGCGAGTGACACGACGCACGCCGGCGGCGTGCTCTTTGGCATCCAGTCGGCGCCGGTGGCGTCCTCCATTTGGCCGCACTACCACGAGCAGCCAGTACTCATCGATCCGAGCCGCCGGTTGTTCTGCTCGCTGCTCGATCCAGCCGAAGTGGACGCGCACGCGGAGCCCGTGGGCGCGCAACTGGACGTGCACCGCTGGTACCACCTCGCGCTCACGTATTCCGGTCGGGATCGCATTGAGAACGTATTCTTGGATGGGGTACTAGTAGCCACGCGGACCGGAGACTGGTACCGGCACTGGCGCCACCTCGTCCACAGCCAAGTCGGCACGGGGTGCGTCACCGCGGACGACCGCGGGTTCCCGGAGCCGGAGCACCTCGGCTGGTACGGCCTGAACGGGGCCGTCGACGAGTTCCGCATCTGGGAGGGCGCGCTGTCTGAGACCGACGTGCAGCAGCTCGCGAGCGGCCGCGACTTGGGCGACGAAAGCGCGCTCTGGTACTCGCTCCGCGACGGCAACGCGCTCAAGGTGAAGCGCTCGGGCGTGCGGCTCGTGCGGTGCACACGACCTTGCGAACGGACGTTCGAGCTGGCGTGAGCGGTCAAGCTACTGTAGTTGTTTGCATTCATTGGCAGGTGGTGTTGTGCATGTTGTGATTGATAGCCGTTGTACTGTAGTTGCAGTGTAGTCTTCTGTTGTGTACGAATGTCATCACATGAAGTCGAAGGCCGAGGACCTGGGGCCATCATGTCTACTGTATTGACAGCTAATCCACCACGTCCACAAGTGTTTTGTCGTCCGTGACCACCGCAGCCACATACTGACCTGCGGGTACATTACAGAACCGGGTAGTGAGGCTCCAGCGCGTCGCTGGCGCTTCCATCTCTTGCAAGCGGCGCATTGGCTTCGACGCGTGGGTGGCTCTTGACAGTACACATCAGATAAATCAGACCATGTAGAGGCCTGACTCCCTCACACATATAAGTACACAATAGGTTCTTCACCGTCCAAAAAGGTATTAAAGTTGAAGTGGATACGATCCACACTACTAAATTAGTATCGTTATGGTTTGCGCAATACAATTTTCATATCAGAGACAACAACACCCTCCCGGGCAGCTAGATGGTGCACATCCGAGGTTCGGGCGCCCCATTTCCCTTGTCTCCGCATCGATGGAGCAGCTCCCGTCGGACCTGTTCGCGCTCGTGTGCGCGTCGCTTACGGGCTTCGACGTCTTCCGCGTCTCGCACGCGAGCGCGTCGCTGCGGCGCGCCACGTGCTCCGACCGGCTATGGCGGCGCTTCTTCGAGGGCAGCGACGGGAGTTCAAGCCCGCGCGTGTCGCTTCACGACGGCGCTGATCCCGAGCAAGAAGACGCGGACGCGCTGCGGACGTCGGCGATGCTGTGGAAGAAGGAGTACGTGCGCTCGCGCTCGCTGCAGTTCCGGGGCCTCCCGCGGCGCGACGACGCCAGGGCCGCCTTCAACCACGGCGCGTTCGTCGTCTTGCGCGAGCTGCCGCGCTTCCAGCGCGTGTGGCCGCCCACATCCGCGTTCACGCGGCACTTTGGGCGCCATGGGGACTGCACGAGTGTCTCGATCGACGCGTGGTTCTCGCTCCTGCCGCAGACGCAGCAGGTCGACGCCGGCGGGATTCTCTTTGGCGTCCAGTCGACCTCCGCGGCGAACCGCATGTGGCCGTACTACCACCAGCAGCCGATCGTCGTCGACTCGAACCGCCGACTGATCTGCTCGCTGATGGACGGCGGAGCGCAGCCTGTGGGCCCCGCGCTGGATGTGAGCCGCTGGTATCACCTCGCACTGACCTACTCGGGTCAGCACCGCACGGAGAAGGTCTACCTGGACGGGAAGCTTGCGCTTGAGCGGACAGGTGACTGGCACCGCGAGTGGAGACACCTCGACCACGCACAGGTCGGCACAGGGTGCGTCACCGCCAGCGGGAGGTGCCTCCCAGTGCCGGGATACATCGGCTGGTACGGTTTCCACGGCACCGTCGACGAGTTTCGCATCTGGGAAGGTGATTTGTTGGAAGAGGAAGTGCGCCGACTTGCCAGCGGCGGCGCCTTGCGTGACGAGACGTCGCTCTGGTACTCGCTACGCAGCGACAACGGACTGGAAGGAGAGGGCTCGGGCGTGCAGCTCGTACGGTGCACGAGGCCGGTGGAGCGCACGTACGAGCAGATGTGAGCGCCAAGCAGAAGCTTTGCGGGCTGACGCGTTGGCCTCCTCGGTTGTAGCTTTGTTTCAAATGTCACCGTTGCATGAGAAGGCCACGAACACCTACTGCAGTTCACCTTGAACGTACTAGTCACAGAGCGCTATCGGTACACCACGAGGTCATTCATCGCCGCCCTCTCCTTGGTCTTATATCACGTGGTCGTGTCTTGTTCGACGGACAGGGTCATTGCTCGTTGTACTTGGAGGCGGAAGTACTCCACCTCGCCACTCCCCACTCGATCTCTTCATACTGGTCGCTCGCCAGTCCTCCACCTGTGTCTCTTTGGTTGAAGAAGCTTTGGGGTGTGAGTTTCCGCGCAGGAGAAGGCCACGCACGATACGATACTCCCCGCGGAGTGTAACTATGCAAAGTCATCTCTTTTGCTTCTCGCTCTGGTTGTATCATCTTGGGATGCATAAGCCAAACACAAGGCGCCGATGCGTTGAACTCGAGAGCCACACTGCTCGTTTCCTCTTTGGCTTTCCGTGTGCCGATCGACGCCGAATCACCAGACGGGTATATGTATCGAAATGCACATCACGCGCGCGTCATAATGCGTTGCGCTCCCGCTCAGCACAAGCCCTCGCGCGCCATGTCCGACAAGCGCTCTGACAGCCGCTCCTTGATGATTTTTCGGCGCTTGCGGAACGACGTGCGCTATACATTCACACGGACACACAAAGAGCGCATACGTGCGTTAGATCTGACAGTACAAACAAATACGAGGTCAGCATGCCACTCCCAATTCAAATGGCAAACGTACCAGTCGGCCCTCCTTGCTAAAAAGGTCGAGGAAGCTGTGCTGCATGTCATCGGCGCGGTCCTTCCACTTGTGCACGAAGTTGTCCACCTCATGCTTCCACTTGTCGACCGTCATGTCGAGCTTGATGCCCTGCTCCTTGAGGAACGGCACGTTCATCTCCTTGCCCGTGTACCCGCGCTGCAGGTTGCGACGGATGAACGTGTCGTACTCGGAGACGATGCGCACGATGAGG
>JAADYG010000155.1:0-51243 GCA_023338115.1 Phytopythium boreale
AGCGCTGGCGGTATCGAGCACTCCATTAAGTCGCTACAGCTGCCGTACAAAGTGGCCGGTCTGCGCGAGTCGCACCAGCGCCGACGTCTGCTCCTCGTGCGCGCGCAGCTCGTTGCGCATGCTCTCGGCGCTCAGCAGCAGCCCGAACAGTGCGTGGTCCAGTCGCTCACCTTCCAGCTCCTCGACGAAGCGGCGGAAGTGGCGATACCGCGCGGCCGTGTGATCCCCGAGGCGGTCGCGCGAGTGCTTCGCGTTGACTCCAGCCGCGAAGTCCCACCGACCCAATGCTTCTTCCACCTTCATTACGTCCATGCGAACCCTTCCAGTCTCGGGAAGCGAGAAGACTGGAGCTTTTGTCCTGCATTTGCTCGCCCGGCTTCGCTACGGACAGCAATTTATCTATCTGCAGCTGTGCGGCTACAATCAGGAAGAACCTCGAGTCGCTGACTATACAAGCGTTAGCACATTCGGCGTTGGAATGGCACTCAAATGAGGGAATATGGGTTCGGCGATGCCAGCTTCAACTCGTTGCAGCAAAGAAGCGCTTCTCGGCCATTCTTCGCCCGACCCATACTGACGATGAATGCTACGCAGCATGCGAATCCCAGTCGATACGAGTGGGGAGCTGGAACGACGCACGGCGCTTTGTCACGAGTGGTGAACGGCGCCATAGTACACATTGCCGACCACAGACGTGATCAGAATCCCCTTTGCTTGCCAACGCAATCGAACCCGCTATTGCCGTCACTCAGCCTGTTCCTCGACGTCCACGTTGCTCGACGCGTCGGCCGGCCGCCGGTAAAAGTCCTTGTGCGCGGGCGTCTGCATGGCGGCGCTGTCCTTGAGCTGGCGGTTCAGCAGCGACATGACGTGCGCGCACTCCTGTTCGAACACGCGAGATGGAGGTGTGAGGAGGAAGTCTGCGTATTGATAGACACACACACACAGCTGCAGCGCACCTGGATGTTCTCGATCGTGAACGCGAGCGACTCGTTGACCAGGTCCATCTTGTACACGCTCTCGCCCAGCGCCTGGGCCGCGCCGCCGGCCACGGCCGCGCGCGCCGCCTCGTTCGCGCCCTCTTCTCCATCAAAAGCACAGTCAGTCAGGCGTCTAACCGCCTCGGTTAACCAGCAAGCAACGCACCGAGCTGGCGCAGCCTGCGACTGAGTGCTGCGTTCGGGTCGTATCCGTCTTGCGACTGCTGTTGCTCCGATTGCGCCTGTTGCTGTTGTTGTTGCGGCACACGGAAGACGTTGAGGGCCGTGGACGTGGTGGGCACATTGCTCGAGATCTTGGACAGCGACGCGGCCGTCACGTCCGCCAGCGTCGCGGTCGCCGCCTGCACCGTCGCGAGAGACGCGCCGCGCTGCTTGGCCTCCTCCAGCGTCTTGAACGCGAACGCGCGCAGCGCCGACGTCATGTCCGTCGCCATGATCAGCAGGAAGTCGATCGATCTTTTTCCTCCTTACCAGGCAAGTCAACTGCGGAAAAATGCTGATCGACGTCAGAATTATGCCATGTGATTCGCTGAAATTCTACTCCAAATACTTCTTAATGACGATTTTAAACCGCTTTTATAGTCGATGATTGGTTATAATACCGTTTACTGGTTCAAAACCTCCCGCCGTTGAGGCTTTGCCCTCGCATTTTGGATGCAACAAAAAGCGGGGAGCTTGTCGGCGGTCGGTCGCATTGGCGCGTTCATAGCGGCGAGCGCAGGGCAGCAGCAGGTGTGCAACCACCTGGACTAATTGACGGAGAGCGCGACGTACTTGAGGATGCGGGCGCGGATCTGGGAGGACGCGGCGGCCATGGGTATCGTGAGCGTGCTGGGCTACCTGCTGAACGACGAGGGCGAGGTCGTGGGCGCCGAGCGCACGCAGGTGCTGTGCAAGCTCATGCCATCCATCCACACGCTCACGCACCGCGCGATTCTGGCCATGCTCATCGCGGGGCTCAGCGACGCCGACGCGCAAATGTCAGTCGCATACGCAGCGTCCTTGTCGCGTTAGTTGATCACTGAGTGCTCTGTTGTTGGTGGTGGTTTGGTTTGGGCGCAGCTTTTACGCGGAGAAGGGGCTCAAGGTACTGAACGCGTGGCTGCAGGACGGGCTCAGCCGCAAGAAGGAGCCCGGCATGTCCAAGGAGAAGCGCCGCGTCGAGATGTTCTCCCAAGTGCGCGCCCTGCTGCGGGTACGCGATCCATTTCCCCACTCTTTCATCAACACCTTGGTGCACATGTTATCAGTGTTAATGCATGAGTTTGCGTGCGTTTGGCGCGGCAGATCCTGGACGTGAACGTGCAGACGGACGCGGCGCGCAAGGAAAACTCGTTCTTGGCGCCGACGATTCCCAAGGCCATCGAGCTGCTCGACAACGCCGGCTCCGGTGCGTCCACTACTGCAACTCGTACACATCGACATGTGAGTGGCAACTCACTGACTGTGTCGTATCGTTCATGGCTGAGCAGACTTTGCGGCCGAGTGGAGCAAGCTCAACATCTACCGGCGGCACTTCGAGAGCTCGTGCGGCATCATCTCGACGGTCAAAGACACGCGCGGCGAGCCGGCGGCCAAGCGCCCGCGCGCGTCGTCCGCGACGAATGGGAGCAGCGTCAGCGCCAGCAGCTCGATGGCGACCAGCCGCCCGTCCTCGGCTGGTTCGCTCCCCCGGACGTCGTCATTCACGTCATCGACCAGCGCGTCGAGCACCGCGGCCACGTCAACCACTACTACCACGGTCAGGAGCTCCGTGGTGACGTCAAGTCGACCGGCGGGCGCGTCGGGGGCGGCGTCGCTGCTCCAGTACCAGCCCAAGTCGTTCCTGCAGCAGGACAGCAACGCCAACAAGCCGGACGACGAGCTGGACGAGTTCGTGGAGGACGACGACGAGGACATGCTCGCGGGCGAGGGCGTGATCACCAACGTGGGGCAGCCCGCGATCAACGCGTCGCTCGACACCAAGATCCGCAACAACGGCCACGCCATGCAGTACGCCGAGCGCACGCCGTGCCGCGTCTGCCGCCGCATGACGGCCAAGCGCTGCGACCACTGCAGCGTCTGCGTCAAGTGCGCGCAGCGCGACCGCTGCCAGCCGCCTCCCGCTGTCCCTGCCAGTACGAGTACCAGCACGAACGGCACTAGCGCCGCGGCCACGAACAACACGAGCGCTGGGGATGCGAAGAGCCGCGCGCCCACGCCGTCCGCGCGACCGGGAGGCGCCATGTCAGCGGAGGAGCGCACCAAGCAGGTGCTCGGGTCGGCGATGGACCAGGCCATCTACAAGGCGTTCCGCTGCGAGGACTTCCACTCGGCCTTTAGTCTTATCACCAACGGCATGGACGTCAACTTCCAGCGCGTCGAGTCCGACTACTCGACGGTGCTCATGGCGGCGGCGCACCACGGCCGCGACGACGCCGTCTCCAAGCTGCTCGAGCTCGGCGCCAACCCATGCATCGCCGACAAGGACGGCAACCTCGCGTGGGCCTTCGCCGACCGCCGCGGGCACAAGGAGCTCATGGAGAAGCTGAAAAAGTGCGCCGACGAGTGGAAGGAGAAGCATCCCGAGTCCCGGGGGAGTTTGCCGGCGAGTTAGTGACAGTCAACGTGGTGGGGAATTCCGGATGGGGAAGTGTGTAGTGTCGTGTATCCATGGGCTTCTCTGTTGGGAATATGACCGAGTAAGCGCGACGTGAGCACCGCAACACAGAGATCGAGCATCGTTCACCGCATTCGAAGCCGCTCGAGTGCTCTCCGTGAAAGTCGACGGGAGTCGTCCGTGTATTGAGCTTAGAACTTCCACTCGGGGTCGACGTCCATGGCCCAGACGAACTTTTCGCGCAGCGTCTTGGAAAACACGGCCGAGATGGGCACCTCGTTCTGTAAGGCAAGTCACACAACAAGCATTAGAGACTTAGTATAACGTCACACTACCAGCAATGGCGAGAGATACGTACTCGCTTGCACCAGGCGACGGAGATGCGCGGGTCCATGTAGTTGATCTTGGACGTGCCGAGCGCCACCTCCTTGTTGTCGTTCTTGTCCTGCAGTCGCAGCGACAGCACGTCTACCTTCTTCTGCCACGCTTCTATCTTCTTGGCGACCTGCTCCGCTGATGGCACGCGCTGGAACAGATGCGACTCCGCCTTCTTCTGCAGCGCGTCCTCTTCCTTGTTCTCTGATCCGTTGGACGCAGACTTGAGTCGAATGCTCTTCGTCTTGCCCTTGGCAATCAGCTTCTCCATCTGATGAAGCTCCTTCAGCTGGTCCTTCAGCTGGTCCAACTGCGCGTTCATCTTCTCGAGCGTGTTGTCGAAAGACTTGGGCACCGTGCGCTGATGGTTACACAAGATCGCGACCTTGCGGTTCGCGTCGTTGTACGCCACGACCTTGGGCGCGACCTCAAGGTTGCCATTCGGGTCGAGGTCCACAGGCAGCTCCTTCTCGAGCGTAACCGACGCGTTGAACGTACGGAACACCTTGGCGCTGAGGCCAGGCATGAGCGAGCTCAGATGCTTGTTGAGCTCGCTGACCGACAGCTCGTGGAAGACCTCCTCGTTCTTGTCCTTCTTGTGGCAGAACTTCTTCAGGTTGGCATACACGAGTTTGCCCACGTCCCCATACTGCGCCAACTCGACCGTGTTGTTGTACGGCATCGAGTCCTTACCGAGGAACGACAGCGTCATCGCGCAGTTCTCGTCGTTGAACGACATGTGCTCCACTCGGAGACTGCAGCAGCCGACCGTATCCGCCTCGTCCTCGCCCTTTTCGTTGCCGACACGCAGCGCAAGCACGTCGATGACCCACATTGCGGTCGACCGCTGCCGGGTGAACATGTCCTTGGCCTTGAGACCCTTGATGTAGTCCTTGCGAATCTTGGTGATGTACTTCTTCAGCCGTCGCGCCTTCTCGTACTTGGCGAGGTCAGACTTGCCCTTGAAGCTGGAACTGGCCGCGAAGAACACGTACTTAATGCCGCCCATGACGTTCTCGTTCCAGTACGCGAGCCACGAAACCGTGTCGCGGTGAATCACCTCCTTCCAAGCATGACCAGGCACGTTGCACACGGGCACGCGGTCGGAAATGCCAACGTTGACAGTGACTTCCCCCGGCATGACGCGCTCCTTCAGCGTGCCCGTCTTGGGGTGCTCTCCACGCCCGCGGAACAGACCGGGCGGTTCGATGCGGAAGTTGCCGACCTTCTCCAGGTGTCCGTCGACAAAGGCGAAGCCGTTCGTGTACATCTCCTTCTCCTTCTTCTCCTTCTCGGGCAGCTTCTCCTCCTTCGTCATGTTCTTCTTGTCCTCGCGCTGCTTATCTAGGTGCGCGGCGATACGCGAGAAGTCGCAGCCGTCGAACGACTTGATCTCGTGGCTCTTGCCGAGCACCTTCTTGAAGTCCGCAAAGAAGTTCTTCGTGAAGATCTTGGCCGTCTTGGGGTTGCCGAGCTGCGGTCCGTCGTTCGGGATGGCCGCAAAGAACGTCGCGACCTCCTCCTGCACGGGCGTGAGCTCCACCTCCTTGCCGTTGTAAAGCAGCGGCACGTGGTGCGGCTTGTACGGCGGCGGGAACAGCACGCCATTGTGCTCGAGCGTGCGCCACTGGATGCCCTCGGGCAGCTCCTCCTCCTTCCACCAGCGGTACGCCTTGATGGCCATGTCCAGCCGCTCGCCCTTCGAGTGCACCTTGAGCTTGCGCACGGCACCGCCCTCCTTCTTGACGCGCGTCTTGCGGTCGTTCGGCGACGCCTTGGCGCTCGTCTTGCGGCTCTTTTGCGGTGGCTGTCTGGACGCCACCGACGACGATCGCGACGGCGCCTCGCGCTTCACGCCGCGCGCCTTCTTCACGTCCTTCGACTTGGTTCTACTACTGCTACTGTTGCTGCTCTTGCTGACCGCCGCCGCCTTCTTCTTCTTGAGCTGGACGAGTGGCACCGAGTCCGAGTCCGAGTCGATGATCCGCGGCAGCTCCCGCTTCACGCTGCGCATGTTGCCGCGTCGCGCCGCGTCCGAGGACGACGCGGTCGACTCGCGCTTGACCTCTTTCTTGACGCCGTTGGCCGCCGCCTTCTTGCGCAGTAGCGCGATCGGCACGAAGTCGTCGTCGCTGCTGTCCATTGTGCCTCGTCGTCTATCAAGCGGGGGACCTGGGCCAGCAACAAGCACACAGCGCTCCGTCGTTAGACCCTCGCCTTCCCGTACTCCGTCATCTTCGTCGCTCGATACTTACCCCAAGTATACCGAGAAAGGATGGAGAAATCGACAGGGGAAACCCGCGCGGCAACTAAGAAGACGAGCCACAGAGAAACGCCGCGGAGTACACACTGAGGCGCGCGACGCTTGGGGCCGTCCGGTGGGGCGGGCGGGTGGCTGCGAGGGGAAAATGGGTAGTGGGCGCCGCAGTCCGGTGTCGCTTGAGGCTTCCGGTGGGCGGGCGGGCGCGGGCTTCTCTATCAATCTATCTACCGGCCCGAGGTACGGTACGCGGCAGCAGGAAGGGTTACTCTTGCTGCTGCTTCTACTGGTATCGGAGTGTGGCAGGAACGGAAACCCACTCTTCTGGCGCAATTGGCCAGGAGTGGCATACAAATATCAAGATAAACCGCTCGTGCTTGCCCGAACAAAAGATCACGGCCCACCCACTCCTCCCCCTTCTTGTTCACTCACTCTGACACAAGTGACGGGTCGGGTCTGAAGACCCGTTTACATGTTCAAACGGGTTGAACCCATGGCTTGTCTCGTACAGCGACACGACGAGCCGTGGACAGAGCCTATCTTAACGTTTTTACACTTACTCTAGGAACTAAACCTTAGAATGATGTGGTACACGTACATTACGCCCTTCTTAGTGTTCTCCACATAAATTAATGTTTGAGCAAGCGGCACCACAAGAGCGTTCCTCCCCAACTCAAGGCGGTCGGTCGATCCGGACGCGCCGATCATCTCGGAATCTGCTTCGTTCCTGTCTTACCGGTACAGTAAAGCTCCTCCTCTCCCCAATGTCGGACCGCTCGGAGCTTTCGACGCAGCGTCTGGCCACGCAGCTGGCGGTGGCGGCGGCGGGCGCGGCGCTCGCGTACTGCGTGGGCTCGCGCGGCAAGCAGGCGGCCAGGGAGAAGGCGGCCAAGCTCAAGGCGGCCAAGGCGCACGCGCCGCTGGCGTCCTCCTCTAACGGCGAGAGGCGCCGGCTGACGTCCGTGGTGGTGCGCGTGCCGGCCACGACGGCCAACATGGGACCGGGCTTCGACACGATCGGCATGGCGCTGGACATTTGGACGGAGATCGCGGTCGAGGTGCTGCCGCCCACGGCAGACCAGGAGGCGGCCAAGAAGCAGGGCAAGCACGTGCACCGCATCCAGCTCACGAACGAGGGCGAGGGCGCGCGCGAGCTGCCCACGGACGCGTCCAACCTGGTGATCGTCGGGCTCAAGGCCGCGTTCAAGGCCGCGGGCGAAGACCTGCCGCTGAACCTCAAGGTGCACTGCAAGAACCGCATCCCGTTCGCGCGCGGCCTCGGCAGCAGCTCGGCGGGCATCGTGGGCGGCATCATCGCCGGCCTGGCGCTCGCCGGCTCGCGCCTGCCCGTGCGCGGCAAGGAGGAGCTGCTGCAGCTCGCGTCCGAGATCGAGGGCCACCCGGACAACGTGGCGCCCGCCATCTACGGCGGCCTGCAGCTCGGCATCTTCGCCGACAACCGCTGGTACTCGTCGCGCGTGCAGATCCCTGACGGCCTGCAGTGCGTCGTGTTCATCCCGGACACGACCGGCCCCACGAGCGTCGCGCGCGCCATCCTGCCCGCCAAGGTCGACCGCAAGGACGCCGTGTTCAACATCGGCCGCGCCGCCATCTTCGTCAACGCCTTCCGCTCGGGCAACCTCGACGAGCTGCGCTACGCCACACAGGACCGGCTGCACCAGCCGCAACGCGGCGCCGAGCAGTACCCGCACCTCGAGCCGCTCATCAAGGCCGCGCTGGACGCCGGCGCGCACGGCTGCTTCCTCAGCGGCGCCGGCCCCACGGTGCTCGCCATCACGAGCGGCCGCTCGGGCGACATCTTCACGCAGCAGCTCGCCGAGCGCCAGGAGAACCAGGTAGCCGACGCCATGCGCGCCACCGCGGCCGCCATCGGCGTCACGGGTTCGCTCTTCATTACCAACCCGGAGCACCGCGGCGCGTACATCGCGCGCGCCACGCCGCCCTTCTCGGACCGCAACGTCGCGCGGTACGAGGGCGACGTCGCCGACCTGTAAAGAGATACTCCGTAGCATAGATGGCTCGGTGGTGGAGAAATGGAGCGTCAGGTCACCCCAATGTATCGATCGTGCTCTTCTCGTGTCTTGAAATCGGGTCGGAGCGTCAGAAATCTATGCCTATGCGTACGTGAACCACTCGTCCAACCCGACCGGGACATCCCTATGCGTCTATCCTAATGACCCGACGAACGCCGCTAGCAGGTGCTGGTGCGGCGCAGCACGAGCGGGCGCAGTGGCGACAGCTTGTGCGCCTTCTTGCGGTTGGTGACCAGCAGCGCCGAGATCATGCCGTTGGCGTGGGCTGCCTCGGTCGCGCCGTGCAGCACGCCCTGCTGACCGTGCGACACGGACGCGAGCAGCGCGCCCATGGGGAAGCAGCGCGCGGCCGTGTCGGCGACCGCGGCGCGCAGATCGCCCTGCAGGATGCGGTCGTAGTTGACGCTCACGTTCATCAGGCAGCCGATCACGTCCTGCGGGTCCAGCACGGGCATGGACGTCTTGAGGGCGTCGCGGAACCCGGCCTTGATCTTGGGGCCAACGTGCTGCGGCGTGATCGACATCATGCGCAGCCGCTCGCCGAGACGCACCTCCGCGCCCAAGTGCAGAGTCTGGTCGCGCGTGGCCTCTTCGGGTTGCAGCACATGGTGCCGCGACGACTTGAGCTGCGTGCGGAACAGCCGCGCGGCCGCCGACGCGTCCTTCCTCGGCTCGCGAGCCAGCGGGTAGTACAGCGGGAGGTGGGTCAACTCTAGACTGTAGCGTTCGGGACGGCTCGCAAACTCGGACAGCATGCCATGGCACGCCTCGTTGAGCGCCGAGAAGGCCGGCTTGAGGTCCAGCGCCTGCAGCTCGCGGCCGCTTGCCTGGGTCGCGACGAACGACTTGTCGGTCGGCTCGTAGCACGTGAACATGGCGTGCGTAATCTCGACGCTGGGGCTGCAGATCGCAAAGCACGCGCCGAGGGTCGTGACGCAGCCGACGTTGCCGCCTTCCGAGCAGATCTGCGTCGCCACAGGAGAGCGCGACGCCAGCCCGCTGACTACGGACGGCACCCGCTCTCCTGAGCGCACGGCGTTCTCATTGCTGCCGCCAGAGTAGCTGCTTCCCGTTCGCGACGAGCTGCCGCCCACGATCGAGTACGAGCAGTCGACGATCTCGTTCACGGCACGCACGACCATCTCCTCCGTCCCCGTCTCGAGCCCTGTGGACATCGCCATCCACACAAAGTCCGGCTGGTCCTCTGGTTCCATGCACAGCATGCCCATGCCGTCAAGAAGGCACCGGCGTGCGGCGTCGCGCGGGTTTTCCATCATGAAGTCGGCGTTCAGCACTGCGAATGATCCTTCAGGGTCGTAGATGCCCCAAAGCCCGAGAACTGGTCCGTGGATCGGGATACCCCCACTACCACCGAACCCGCCGCCAGTACTGCTGGTGCTGCCACGCGCGTAATGCCCGAAGTTGTTGTCGACGTAGCTATCCCTGTGGCCGTACACTCCGGCGCTCGAGGTGCCGCCCATAAATAAGGTGTTGGGGGCGGCGCGCGCCAGCGCCTCGTACGCGGCCGCGCCGTCGTGGTGCTCTGAGTACGACACCATCATGAAGTGCGGCTCCTGATCCCCAAGTGACGTGACGAGCTCCGCGAACGCCATGGCACTCGCTGTGAAAGTTTCAGGGTCGAGAGACACAGCACTCGCAACCTTCACATCGCACTCGCGCACGTTCGCCATGCGTGGCACGTTCGACGAGCTCGAGCCCATCAAACTGCTCATCACCGTGCTCGTAGCGGCGGCCGCAGCGTTGCTTAGAGCACTGCGCATCCGCGGCGTAGCGCCGTGTGACTGCGAAAAGCGCGGCGGTGACGCAAACGGGATTGAATCTCCGACTAACTGGCTTCGCGCGCGCAGTGAGCACGATGTACAGAGTCGAGTCCGCGAATCCTTCTGCCCCGATGACGAGCTTGACGGTCCTAAAGCTGACGACGCCAGAGCTGTCAACGGCGGTGAAGAAGTTTGGGTGGCGGAGGTGGCTCCGCCAGGACCGATTGACGCGTTCGGGTTGATCTTCGTCCGCGTTCCAGGCTGCAACATCCACCTGCGACTACACTGGCCGCACACGGCCTCACCACACGCGCGGCAATGGTGCAGCTTGCGTACGAGCGAGAAGTACGAGTGGCAGATGGTGCATTTGTTCATGCGCGCGCGCTTCCAGAGCTCGCGCGGCAGGATCTCGATCGGCTGGAACAGCGTCTTGTAGAGCAGCTCGCGCACGCCGAGCAGGCGCTCGGTGAAGTTGTGGATTATCTTTTGGCCCACGCTGCTCGGGAACTGCTGCTGGAAGTCGATCACCGCCATGAACATGATCTCGTACGTACCGTTCATGGAGGTCTGGGTGCCACCAGTGGACGACTTGGACGGCGTGACGAGGCAAATGCCCTTGTTGATCACCGCACGCTTGCACTTGGACACGCTCTGCGGGATCACCACGTCTTCCTTGTTAAGTCGGCTCGCCAGCTCGTCGCCCTTAAACGACTCGACCGACCGCACGTAGCTAAAGCCACGCTGCTGCCCGTCCTCGAGCGTGTCGATGTTTGCGTACTCGACGAAGAAGAAGTCCACGGGCTTGACGAACCGTCCGGCGAACCGGCTCGCGTGCCACTTGACCTGCAAGTGTGGGAAGCGGTCGCTCGCTCCGTCGTCACTACTGTCGTTGTTGTTAGAGTGCTCGCTGCCTCCTTCTTGGGAGTGCGGCAGCTCCATGCGCTTGATGACCGACGCGTGCAGCAGGCCCGGGAAGACCTGCGCTTCAATGTCGAAGTAGCTGCGCGTGTCCGTGGGCGCCAGGTACTCCATGATGGTCGTCAGGTTGGCGCGCACCTCGCACGACACGCGGAAGTAGAGCTTGTTGGCTTCCTCGCCCGCGAGCGCGGTCGGCCTGTACACGTGCACGTCCTGCATGCGCTTGACGAGTCTCCAGGGCACGGTACCCACGAGGCTGGCCATGGCGGCGGCCTCCTGCGCCTTCTCGTCGAGCTTCTGCGCGATCACGGCCGCGTCCTTGCGCGAGGCCGCCGTGTTGTTGCGCGGCCGGCCGCTCATGGCCGCCGCGTTCTCGACGCCACCCGCCATGTCGTCCGCGTGCAGCCTGCCCTTGACGTCCAGCATGCCGAGGCCGCGCGTGACGGCCCGCCAGTTGGGGTTGGTGCCGCGCGCGTCGCCGTCGCGCTGGTTGTCGTTGTCGCTCGAGTCGTCCGCGTCGTCGTCCCGGTCGTAGGAGGCGGCCGCGGCCGCCACCGCCGCGTCCAGCCCGTTGTGGTTGCGGTAGCTGCTCAGCGTGAAGCTCATGTCGAACGAGCTCGCGCGCATGGGCTCCACCACGTCGTAGCCGCTGTCCACGTCCTCCAACTTGAACCGGTCCATCTTGTTGCCGACGTCGCCGCTATATTATGTGCCTATGTGTGTGTTCCTGCTGTGTCTCGATCCGCCACGTCCAGCGACCCGCTCCAAGGAGGAATAAGAGGAAAGGATGGTCCGAATAAGGAGTAACAAGACGCGCGGACCGTCTTCTTGTTCGCCAACCGCGCGGAAATAAGACCGACGGCGGGGGTGATACTGGACGAAGCCAGTGAGCGCGCGCGCCGGGACGTTTGGTGAGTGAGGCGGCGCGTGGATCGGGGCGTTTGGAAGCCGCGCGCGAGGGAGGGAAAGTGCACTCGTAGGCGCGATGGAGCTTTCGGCTGTGGACGTTCGGCCTGGTCCGTCCTTTTTCGACTTTTGAAGTGTGCGGGGAAGGGCTTGCACCTCCAGTGTACTGTCTTGTGTGATCTGTTTCGTGCTGTGTACCGTACGGTACGGGGAGTGTTTCCGCCCTGGCTTTTTTCTGCGCGAGCGAACTCGCCGCATCGGAAGATACGGAAGCAATCGTTTTCGCAGGTTGGAGCGGGTCTCTATTCATTCAAATCAGTACAAGATTCACACATAAAGTCTATTGATTGCAATTTACTACTGATATAAAATAAAACGCGTCGCAGACCTCTGTGTTTGTTACATCAAGACGCGGCGCGCGAGTTGACACGACAACTGCAATCGGAACCACCACCATGGCGCGAAATGCCGCGCTTGCTACTCCGTCGTTATGTGGTAATTGCCGATAGAAGGCGCGACTGCTGGCCGTAGAAGGCGGTGGCTTCTCCGCGTTCGATGAAGCGCCGCTTCATCGTCTTGCCAAGGCAAAAAAATCCACGAAATCGCGGGGTTTTCCGTGAACTCCGGCTCGCGCGGGGCTGGATCGTGTTGTTCAATCAGACTCGCCCGCCCGAGCGAACGAAATGCACACTCATAAAACTGTGATTTCGACAGCAAGAATCGGATTTTCCGCGCGCGCTCTCCGCGAGACAACCGTTCGCCGCCTGGCCACGCTCAGAGCGACGGAGGATCGGGGTTTTCGAGCCTACAACAGCTCCAAGCGGGGCAAAGAATGGAGGCATCAAGAGCCGAGCTTCCCATAGCACGGCCGCCCAAGAGCTCTCTCGCGCTTCGTGTCTTTGCATTCCGCCGCTGTTCACATTTTTTGGTTCAGCCCAAAGGGCGGAAGAAGGCGCCCCATTCCGGCTCTTTTGGCGCCAATTTCCGCGAAAGAATCGGATTTTTCGACCCGTAACGCTACAATCGGACAACCTTCACGTCAACAAGTTTGGGGAAGGGTTATCAAGTCTCGCAGGTTCAAAGGGAGGCGGAATAAACTCCACCTGTGTTGTTTCAGTACATGGGGCCACGTCGCGTCAATTTCGCTCACATCATGGTGCCCGACGACCAGACGACACGCAAGCCACGTCGACAATCCGGGCGGCTGCACGCGCCCAGCCGCCGAGGGCGCGCGCGTCGTTGCTGACGCCGCAGCTGCTGATGGTCGGCGTGTCGTTGTTGATGCAGAGACGGCGAATGCTCGCGGGCCACTGTGGCTACTCGGTGTGCGACACTCTGATGGGGCGAGCCGGATGTCAAAGGAACGATCCTCGTGCTGGCGGTTGACCAACGCCAGGAGCTACAGTACAGTAGTATGAGCAAGAGAGAAGTCGATCGGTGAGATGCACCGGATGCAGTCCGCAGTGGGCGTGAGAGGAGGCGAGCGAGGCAGTTTCGAGAGCTGAACGCTGTCCAGCAGTACGGAACTGGAGTGACGACGCCTCTACGGATTGCGGGCGCGGGGCGCACGCGCCAAGGCACGCGTCCCGTGATAAAGTATCCAGGAACCGGACTCTACGGCTTTGTGCTTTGCAATCGTGTCGTGTGACGGACACTACCAGTGATGCGGCATCACGCACCGTAGCTTCTTTCAAACATGACGGACAAACCAATCGAGGTGACGGTCTCATCGCCCCACCTACTGATTTTACATCGATAAACGATGTGAGTTCAGACCGCGGGCCTGCACTTCCAGCGCCCTACTGCACTGTACTGAGATAGAATGTGTCTACTATCAGTACCCCCTGGACATCGAACTGGTTTCCAAAGCTGGGGAGCGACGCGATGCATCACAAGACGTCGTGTCAACCCAGCACCCTCCCACCCACGCACGCACGAGCCTCTACCCGAGCCCATCCGGCCGCTGTCAAGCCATGGCGCCAGGCTGCGGGGCGGGAAGGCTCCTCCAGCCTCCAACCTCCGGCTCGCCATCGCGGGAAGGCCACCAGCATTGGCGAACTCGCTCGTTCGACGCCGAGCTGAGGCACGGCCACGCTGTCCGTGAGCGCACACTCATCTACAGCATTGTACAGTAGTACTGCACTGTACCATGCCCTACAGTAGTCATCGCCTCTGCATCGTCCGATCGCCGGCGCGAACTGGGTCCTCGGACCGAAGCCATCGCCATCCAACCGTGCGGGCTCTCAAAAAAAAAAACCGGTCAATAGTCCAGCTGTAAGTATAGTGTGTCCTGTCTGTCTATCGGTAAGGTCCGTCTGCCTGCCACGCACGTCAAACACCTCAGCAACTTCAACTTGACCCGCCGAAAATCTGATAATGCCGCTCCAAAATGCTACATATTATGCGCCCCCCAACGAGCTGCAGTATTTGCCCCCAACCGACGACAAACCCGTCACACGGACGCTGCTTCTCGCAGCTCGGTGGTCGCCGCCGCCGCTGTACCGCCCCCAGCACTTGTTGCTTCCGCTCCTGCGCCCTGGAGGCTCGCGGGCTGCCGCCACTCGTCGGCGTTGCGCCGGATCTGCGCGAGCACGCGGTCGAACTCGCGCGGCGGGACGACGTCGCGCACGGCCAGGTAGAGCGGCAGCACGACGAACTCGAGGAAGCCGATCTGGCTGGCCTCGAACTTGCCGGCGGCGCGCTGGCGGTCGCAGAGCGGCGACACGGGCAGGTGGAACTGGCGCTCGGCGTCGCCCTGCGCAAAGAACTCGTCCGTGACGCGCAGCGACCATGCGCGGTGCGCCTCGAAGCTTTTGAACGCGTGGCCCAGGTCCGCCATCATGATGACCGAGGTCAGCGCCAGGTCCACGGGCACGGCAGCCTGGTCGCCCGTGGCCTGCAGCGCGTAACACTTGCTCTTGAGCCGGTTCACGTGCTGCACGTGGCCGCTCAGGTCGGTCGCGAGCACCATAGCGATGATGAGCTGCCGGCTCTGCCGCTTCTGGTCGCGCGGGAAGGCCTCGAACACGTCGCAGCCGTCCTTGGCGCACGCCTGGAAGCACTCGGCCAGGTGCATGCGCTCCAGCACCGAGTCGTCCGAGTACTTGATGGCCAGCGGCGAGCTCGTGGCCACCAGGTACGCGTTGTTCACGCCCGGGTGGTTCACGTCGTGCACCGCGGCGGCCACGAGCGCCGACAGCATTTGCAGCGCCGACAGCGCCGGCCGCTCCAGCCGTCGCAGGAAGAAGTTGACGTCCCACACCACCGACGCCGCGTGTCTGTTGTCCACACGAGAGCAGCAAGCCTATAAGAGATCAGTACAAGACGAGTAGGGAGCCATGGAGAGACGCACAGAGCGTTGTGGTACGGGTTCTTGGGCTGGTAGCGGCGCTCGATCTCGCGCGCAAAGGCGGCGGCGCTCTCGACGCGCAGCGGTAGCAGCAGGAACAGGTTGTGGCTCTCGACCGTCGTGAGCAGCAGCGCCGACAGCGGGAGCTCGCAGGCTTGTGCCAGCGCGAACAGGTCCAGCTCGTCCGAGCTCGCCGCGCGTCGGAGCAGCGCCGCGGCGCTCCACTCGCTCGGTAGACTGCTCAGACTCAAGCGCCGCGGGCTCTCCCCACCGACTGCCGCATCGGCGTTGAAGTAGCCGTCGACCTGGAAGAGCACGGACTGGAGGAAGCCCGAGTCGGTGCGGCGCAGCGAGATGCCGGCGGCCGCGGGTGGGAACGTCGACTGGCGCTGCAGCCCGCCGCCCTTGGGGCTCGTGCTGGTCTTGTCCGAGCTCAAGCGACGGCGCTGCCGCGGGTCCGCGTTCAGCAGCGACAGCCACCCGCCGGCGTCGATGCTGTCAAGCTGCGGGGTCGAGCTCGAGCCGACCGACCGCCTCCGGTTGAGAGACGCCGGAGAGCGCAAGCCGAAGCCGCCGCCGCCGCTGTTGGCCAGGAACAGGTCGTGCTCGCCCGTGAGCGCCTCGATCACGAACTCGAGCTGCCGCACGGCGTCGCCCGCGCGCTGCTCGCCCAGCGCCCGCTTGAGCATCACCAGCGTCTTGAGCACGTTCTCCATCCAGCTCTCGCCCAGCGCCGCGGGAGGCGCGCCGGGCCGCGCCGTCGCCGCCTTGGGACTGCTCCAGCTGCTCGCTCGGCTGCTGCTCGTGCTGGTCGGAGTCGACGCGCCACCTAGCGAGCGCCTCACGAAACCGACCGCATCCACGTGCGAGCTCAGCTGTTGCTGCAGGAAGCCGTTCTGCCGGCCCAGCTTGACGTTCTCGAGCAGCAGCCGCCGCAGCCGCAGGAACTGGCCGCGCGACTCCCGCTCTCGGTGGTAGATGGCGACGCTCAGGAGGATCAACGCGCCCAGGAACAGCGCCAGCACGTGCCACTCACGTCCCAGAGCGAGTGATGAGGCTGACGTCGCCCACCAGCACGCGGAACCGACCGTCGCGACCGCTGCGCACGAGCAGAAGGTCGGGAACTGCGCACCCCACGAGGTCGCGACCGCGAGCAGCGCCACCAGCTCGAAGAACGTGAGCTCCGAGAGCTCGAGCAATGTGACGTCTTGACCCCGTTCGGCCAGTAGAAGCCTCAAGGTCGAGCTGTCGTTGCCATCAGTGCGAGAAGAAGCCGATGAGGACGACGTGCCAGCGCCATCGCCAGTGGCGGTGGTATCGTCCTGGTCGCTGGTCCCACGCGACGAGAACCCTGGCGTCGCGAGCACCAGCAGCACGACGGACACCCCCAGCACCGCCAGCACGCGCTGGAGCTTGCCGTCGAGGTCCCCGCGCCGCCGCCAGCGCACCGTCAGCACGCTCCAGGCCGCGAGGAGCGCGAGCGTCACGCTCAGCGCCGCGTACACGAGCGGCCAGCACGTCTGAAACTGGTCCGTTTTGAGCCGCCTGCGCGTCCAGCATCCGGCCAGGAGCACCACGAGCGATAGTAGAGACATCAGGGAGCCCCACCTAGCGGACGTGAGGTGGGTCTGCTCGTGGAAGAGCTGGAAGCGCCGCTCGACGTCCGCGTCCGGGAAGCGCAGCGCCCAGCCGCCACCGCGTCCGCCGCCCATATCGCGCCGCTCGAGCTCCTGGACCGCGTCCAGCTCCAGGAGCACGCTGTCCGCCATCAGCGCGCCCGCGTCCAGATACGTCGCGGACGCGTCGGCCGGCTTGCCCGCGGCTTCAAGTCCGTCTGGGCCGGCCGCGAGCTTGTGTCGAGCGCTCTGGAGCCGCATGACGAGCGCTTTCCGTGTGTGTGTGTGTCGGCCGCCTGGACGTCCGCGTTCTGTCGTTTCTGTCGGACGTCGCGCGCGCCAAATCCTTCCCCGGCGAGCAGCAAATAGCTCGCGTCCATCGATCGCCGGCCCGCATTGCTGCTCCTCCCGTGTCTATTTCCGGGGCGGCCGGAGCCCCTGCGTGCGCCATACCCGACGTGATGGAGCCCTCGGCACGTGATGCAAGTCCGCCGCCTTGGCGGCGTCGCTGCTATTGACATGGGGACGGCGCCGGGCGCTTCGCTCGCTGGCGTCCGCGTCCGCGGCGCTCGCCCCCTTACTAGTACGCCTGCTTCGACGTCTCCTACCTATAAAAACACTGCCACACTCCCCTCTCTACGGCGCCAGCTCGAGCGTGAAGTTGGCCAGGTCGTCCTCCGAGTAGGTTGTCACCTCCTCGTCCTCCTCGTCCTCGTCCGGGGCGTGCGCGGGCGCGGGCGGCTGCAGCGGCCGTGCCGGGGCCCCGCGCGACGCGAGCACGTTGTCCTCGGACACGGCGCGGTCCGGCCGCTTGATGCGCGCGCTGGAGCTCGAGCGCGGGCCCATGCTGGACCCGAAGCCGCCCGCGGACGAGGAGGAGCCGCTGCTGGGGATGCGCCGGAAGCCGCCCGCGAGCGACAGCGTCTCGATCTCCGAGATGAGCACGATGCCCGGCGAGCTGCGCGCGCTGGACGTCGAGTCGCTCGAGTCGGTGCGGAACTTGTGCCGCCGCTGCTGCGGGGGCGGCGACGCAGACGACGACGCGTGGACCGCCGCGTCCGCCGCGCGCGTGAGGCTGCTGCTGTCGTCCAGCAGCACGGCCCCGCCGCGCGAGGACGCGCCTCCGCTTACGAAGCTGGACGCGAACAGTGCGGGCGCGACCAGGTCGTCGGCGTCGTCCTCGTCCTCGTCGTCCGACGGGTGCGCGGACGTGACCGACAGGCTCGTGGGCGCCATGGACGCGTCGAAGGCGCGGCGCACGCCCGCGCTGACGGTCGAGCGCTGCGACTGGGACGCGCGAGCGTCCCTCGCGGTCGCGGCGGGCCCGAACTGCGCGCACAGGACGCACTCGCGCTTGCGGCGGCTGTACGACGAGGAAGAGGAGCGCGCGCCGTCGCTCCCCAGCAGCCCGGCGTTGCTCACGGACCCGGAGAGGGGCTGCTTGGGCGCGCAGCACTTGGCGCAGACGTTCGAGGCGCAGGAGCGGCACCCGTGGCGCTTGCGGAGCAGCGAGAAGGGGCTCGAGCACACGGCGCAGACCCGGGACGAGGGCGGGGACGACGGCTGGCGCAGCCGCGCGGTCGACGCGCGGTCGCCCAGCAGGTCGGTCCACTGGGCCGCGAGCAGCTTGCGCGCCGAGACGAGATAGTTGGTGCAGAACTCGCGGAACTCGATGCGCATGGAGCGGCGCAGCAGCTCGTCCTCGCCCCGGAAGAGCGCGCGCGTCGTGAGCACGAGCTTGCACACGTTGGGCTCGTCCGACTCGCGCACGTCCAGCAGCCAGTCCTGCAGGAAGAAGCGGTCCACGCGCTCGTGGGCGCGCGCGGCCACGGACGCGTCCGTGCCCACGGCGGACACGGCCGCCAGCTTGCGCTGCAGCTCGGCGTCCCCCAGCGTGCGGTCGTCCACGGACCGCCGGTAGACGAACCCGCGCCGGTGATGGGGCTTGGACGAGGACGTGGACGCGGATGAGGACGCGGACGGGGGCGGGTCCATGGCCGCGAACTCGCTGAAGGCCACGTCCATGGTCCGCGAGTGCTTGATGAACTTGGTCAGCAGGTACTGGAGGGACCAGCGCGGGAACGGGCCCCCCCCGCCGTCCGCACGTGCGGCCGGGGCCGGGGCCGACTGCGGCCCCGCGACCCGCTCGCAGTGCGTGACGGTCGTGAACCGCATGTTCTTCTGCGTGTTGGCGGCCAGCCAGTACGCGTCCCGGCCGCACTCGGGCGCCAGGACGGCCATGATGGTCTCGAGGTTGCCCGGGACGCGCGTGACCGCGCGGAACTCAAAGTGGCCCACGACGCGGGCCCAGTCGTCGTCCTCGCCCGTCCCGCCCACGCTTGAGGACGGCGCGCGGACCCGCGCGGACGAGCGGGAGGACGAGAAGGACGACGCCGGCGAGAACCGCGCGGAGGACGGCGCCGGCGCGGGCGCGGCGGACGACGACACGCGCTTGTACACGCGCACGTCCTGCACGTGCTTGTGCACCACGTAGTGCTCACGTTGGTCCTCCGCGTCCACGCGCCGGACCATGTGGTTGGCGTGGCTGCGGACGTAGTCCAGCGTCCCCGAGTACTGGTAGTCCGGGCCCCACAGCAGCCGACCGTAGTCGGGGGCCCCGCCGGCCGCGCGGCTGGACGTGCGGGCCCCGCGGACCGAGTTGTAGTGGTCGTACGCGGCCGTGGGCGTCACGGGGACGGCCTCGACCGCCGCCGGGTCCGCCGCGGACGCCAGCGGCTCGGACTTGTGCTGCGGATGGCTCGCCACCTTCTCGAGGACGGGCTGCGCGTCCATGGCTGGGGACGGGTGCTATAATAGTAAAGTGTGGACTTTCGACGACTGACCGGCAGCCCCGAACAAGTAGGGACGGCGGCCGGTCCGCAATGTAGTTTACGCCGGGGATGGACTCTCAAAAGTGCGGACGAGGTGTAATTTACCGGTCGCGGACGGGATGGGGGCCCTCACTCTATGCAAGGGGCAGAACTGGCCTTTCTCGTGCGCACATGGGGTATGCGTCATCTCTATGTACGGTACGCGCCTCCCCAAAAAGTAGAGGCGCCACAGTGTTTAAAACACTTCATACAGTTTACAAGAGAAAAGAAGTCAGAAAGGGTGTTTAAAACATGGCGTCATGTTTTTACGAGTCGGATGTCGACCAGTTGCAAGTGCAAAGCGAGCGGACAGACCCCAGACCTCCCACAATGAATAATCTTCCTCAACTTGTCGGAGTAATGCGATTGTGCCGTGTTCTCTCTAGTTGGTACTTAGTACTTGGTAAGTAAGTGCAGCCACAATAAGTGCAACCACCTCGCACCTCGCGCCGGGAATGGAACGCGACCGCGACACAATGCGTTCTGGCGATTTGTACACCATGGTGATCTATTGCAGCCGCTTCCGTCCGGTTGATCAGGAAGGTTGCGTCTGGAACTGCACCTATCTACATGTAGTCTCCTGGTGTTACTCACGAAGCTCCCCGGCCGGACGACGGCGTCAGCCCAACTTCGCGTCGGCATCCTCATACTTGATACTGGGTGCACTGTACACGCGCGGAAGGGTATAACACTGTGCGTTCTACCGTTGCAGTTGGTGCCAGGGCGGCGCTGACCACGAGAGTAGGGCGACAAGGTGGGGCGTCCGCCCTACGTGCCCGTTCTTTAATGGACTGTCATAACTAATACGGAGCGGTCAGCGCCGTCGCTGCCTGTCTGCCGCTTTCGCGCATCTCCGTGAGCCGTCGGCGACGACCGAAAGTGTGTTGAACGTGGCACATCCCGTTGTCCATCAACAGCGTATTTACCTCGTATAATAAATATACAGGATATAGTAATAAATTAATGGATGGCGCAATGACTTTAACCTTCAAATCCGAATCCTTTACAAAAGCATAATCCTTTATAAAGCACGGAACGCATAAGTATAGAGAATGACAGGTTCGAATCGCGGTTGACCACAGGCGTACGATCGACGGCCACTTGGCGCCGTAAAGATCATGCCGACAATGATCACCGCGCGGCGTCTGCCTCGCTCTGAAATGCGCCACCCCGCACCACGGCAACTCGCTCTATGGGCGCCGCAGACGAATCACCGCGCCCTCCATCGCCTGCAGCAGTCGAATCCACTGCCAATCGCTCCTGTCTATCGCAGGCGCGACACTGTACACTGTCCTTGCCTCGCCGCATCCGCTCGCGCCCCCAGCTTGGAGAATGGTCCGACACGCCCGCGCTCATGCTCCTCTACCCTCACCCGAAGGCGTAAACACCGACCGCGGCTGCTCAAGTTGAAGGAGGCTGGGGACTCGGACGGAGGGTGGAAAGTCCTCTACACATCCTGATGCGAGTGCGCGGGCGTCCCACTGCCGGCGGCGTCCGACTCTGCGGGGCCGTCGTACCCGTACAGCCACCGCATGACGCGCGACTTGTGCAGCTCGGGCGGCGACGCGAACAGCGTGGCGAGCGCTGCCGAGAAGAGCGCGAACTGCGCGACCGTCGCGGCCGACGGCGACACACCCAGCAGCTCGCGGAGCCGCGCGCCGGCGGCGCAGGCCGTGTACGCGCCGATGGCCTTCATGACGCTGGCGCGGCGCTTCTCGTGCTCGGCCACGATGGCGAGCGTCGTCAGCGCGCCCGCGAGCACGGCGGTCGCGTTGTGGTTGTCGCTGGGCGACGCGCACGAGAAGCCCAGCGGGATCTGGTACAGTAGCGTCAGGCACGCGCACGTGCGAAGATACTGCTTGGCGAGCGGCGTCAGCGGCGGCCGCGGGCCTTTCAGCCACTTCTTGTACTTGGGCGCGATGACCGAGGCCAGGTAGATCGGCACGTACAGCCGCGCGGCGAAGCGCATGCTCTCGGAGAAGTAGCGCGCGTGGAACTGCGCGCAGCGCTCGCCGCGGTGGAACACGTCGCAGCGAGACGCGAGTGTTCCGGAAGGGAACTCCTCGCGCATGCGCTGCAGCACGCGCGGCGAGAGCGCGCAAAACTGGTCCAGCGACGCGAGCTGCGACTTCTGGATGAGCTCCGGGCGGAAGATCCACCAGTAGATGAGCGGGCCCACCGCCAGCGACCCCAGCGGCAGCTCTATTACAGCATACACACCACCAGCGTGAGGGCAACAGCATCTAGGATTCCGTCCATACAAAGAAGAAGACGGGACGTACGGATGCCCGGGACGTCGGCGAGCGATGGCGCTAGCTCCTGCGCGAGCTTGACGGCGGCCTCGACGGCCGCGAAGGACACGAACACCGGTCGTCGGTCGCCGTCCAGCAGGTAAAGCGCAACGGCGGCACCCGCGGCGGCTGCGTGCGAGGCCGAGACGCCAGGAGCGACGCGCGTGCGGCCGAGCGTCTCGAGCAGGCGGAAGGTGCCGACGAAGCCGCCGAGCGCGACGGCCAGCGAGCTGGGAGGCCGCAGCCGCCGCGCCAGAAGCGACTGCGCGAGCGCCAGCCCGCCCGTCGACACCGCGGCGCCCGCCGCCGCGTGCGTGACGATCTCCATCGCGGAATGCATGGGGCGCGCCCTTTGGCTATCTTGTTCCCCTCTTCTCGCGCGATCGCCGGGTTTTGTTTCGAGAGTTTGACGTGTCGTTGAAGCACCAGGTGGGGGCGGGTGCAAGTGGTAACGTCAAGTAGCATTTTACGCGTGTTATGTAATAATAGAGGTATTTCTTTGGATTATTACAATAATAAATGTTATATAATATTATTATTATAGTGATGGTATAATATATAAGGGGTAATGTAGGTGTGAGCATGCAGTTTCATAAATCCAGTACACGCTGATTGTTTAGCATAGATTGTGATGGTATCGCTCATGAAATGAGTTACATGAATTCTTGTGAATCAGCACACAGTACAACACCATTGCGGTGGTGGCACCACCTTCGCATGTCAATGACAATGACGCTGTTACTGTAGCTCCGGCATCTACTGACTCGCTGCTAATACCCTAGCGAGGGTATTGCCAACATGGAGAGGGGTGGTTCACTGGAGCGCGACGCATCCGGTGCGCAGGACGCAGGCCTCGTTGGCCTGGCAGCACATGGCGCGGCCGGGCACGAACTCGCACGGGCGCGCCCAGTCTTGCTCCTCGTCGCCATTAAGCGCCGTGACATCTGCGCAGACGCTCGCGAGGGCCGCCCAGTCGCCGGGCGACGGCAGCAACGTCACCTTGCGGTCGGGCAGCGCGTCGGGCACGCCGCTCATGCGCAGGGCGGACACCGCCAGCGCCAGCTCGTCTTTGGGCTTGTTGGCCTCCACGAGTGGGTCGACGACCTTGAACCAGTCGGCGAAGCTCCAGCTCGAGTCGGCGTCGAACGGCACGCCGTTCAGCCGGTACAGCGGCGTGCCGGACGCGCCGCGCGTGCACGCGTACTTCCACGAGACGCGCGTGAGCGCGTCCGCGTCCGTGCCGCCGTAGCCCGTCATGCCCTTCTCCCACTGCTCGTCCGTGAGCGTCGGGAAGGTCTTCTTAGCAAGCGCGTGCAGCTTGTCGTCCACCTGGATGGGCGTCAGGTCCTTGGTCGCCTTGTTCCAGAAGATGTCCTGGTTGGCGTACATGGTCTCGAGCCAGTCGATGAACGCGTCGTCGCCCAGCGCCGACGTGATGGTGAACGCCGCCTCCGCCACCGCGAACGCGTGCTGGTGGTACGGCAGCGGGAACAGCACGAGCTTCACGCGCAGCTCGTGCGGCCCGTAGTGCGCCGCCAGCTTCTTGAGCGCAGGGTACGCCGCCTTGCTGTCCGGACAGAGCAGGTCAATGTACGACTCGATCTGCACGCCGGCGTCGGCGCTGCCGTGGCCGACAGTGAACCCGGGCGGCTTCCCGGGGATCGGGAGCTGCGCGCGCGCCGCCACAAACAGCGCGCAGGTCGACAGGAGCCACAGGAGAGCGCCACGCGTCGTCGCCATGCCTTCCCCTTCTTCCTTCCTCGGTCTTCTTCTTTGTCGTGGTGGCGCGGTTGGGAGGATCTTTCGGATGAGTTGAGGAGCACCCAAAATAGAGCGTTCGAATTGGATGAAATACTGTCATCATCTACGCGGATTGGTCAATATAATGAAGATTTGGACCCAATCTCGCGCGCTTCAAGGTGTGACGCACTCCTCAATCCTAACTTACTCATTCCTCCACTATATTAAGCGAATAGTCCTATATTAGTGTGACAATGGTGTGGTGGCATTATCGCGAGGGGTAACGACACTCGCTCCTTGCTGCCATTTTGATGCGGAAAGTTGCCGTTTGGCGCCCAAAGGACGCCTGCCATCGACACTACTACCAGAGCGCGCGCTTCTCCTCCTCCTCCTCCTGCTACCGCTACTGCTGCTGCTGCTTTCATTCGCCTTTCCGCGCGCTGAGGACAACGCTGACATCACTCGAAACCAGGCGACGCACCGGCAGGATGACCCGCACGTGCTCCCCCATGTGGACCGCCTTCACGAGGCGCCCGACGCGCACCAAACACCCGTTGGCCGTGTGCAACTACTGCGCCAAGATGATCCGGAACGCGCAGCCCGGCCGCAATATGCTGCAGCACGTCCTCGACTGCGCCGTGATGCCGACAGCGAAGAAGCTCGAGCTCATGGCGCCGTATCTGGACTGCACGGACGAGCTCGCGCCCGGTAAGCGGCGCGCGAGCGACATCACCCGCGTAACCATCGACAGCGAAAACACTGACACGACTGGGCGCCGCCTGTGTCAGTGTCCGTGCTACTGTGGGGCGCGCTCAAGCGTCAAGTCGGTCGCCGACGTCCAGTGAAGACCCAAAGAGAGATGCCGATGCGCCTAACGCGCAGCTAGTTTTCCCATTTATCTTACTGCACGTGAGAGCGACCAATCATGAATATCGGTCTCCAATCCGACATGAGGCTCACCCCTTCAATCCCGTCACAACCTCCCAATCAAGTTGTCGGGGCGGGTGTGTTTTGGTCGAGGGCGTCCCGCGGCTTCTTGTTGGCCTGCACGAGCGGGTCGATGGCGGTGAACCAGTCCTGGAAGTCCCAGGACGCGTCCGCGTGCTGGAATGGCACGCCGTTGAGCGTGTACATGGGCGTGCCCGACACCTCGCGCGTGCACGTGTAGTCCCAGGCGGCGCGCGCGCTGAAGTCCGCCTCGGTGCCGCCGTAGCCGGTCATGAGCGCGTCCCACTGCTCGGTCGGCAGGTCCGGGAACGCGTGCTGCGCCAGCTCGCGCAGCTTGCCCGCCACCTCGACCGCCGTCAGGTTGCTCGTCGCCTTGTTCCAAAACCTGCGCTGGTTGTGAGTCAACAGCAGCAGTCACAACAGTATACGAGGACATAGAGAGGACCCACCGCTCCTGCTGCGCGTACACAGTCTCAAGCCACGGCGTGAACGTGTCGTCGCCCAGCAAGGACGTGATGGCGAACGCAGACTCGGCGACGACGAACGCGTTCTGGTGGTACGGCAGCGGGAACAGCACGAGCGCCACGCGCAGGTCCTGCGGGTCATAGTAGCTCGCGAGCTGCTTCACTCCCGGGTACGCCGACTTGCTGAACGGACAGAGCTGTCGTTTTGAACCGCAGCGCTTCAGTAAGCGGGCTTTCATACAGCTAGGAACATGGTGGGGCTGCGCGATCCCTTACCAGGTCGACGTACGCCTCGAGGTGCACGCCCGCCGAGGCGGCGCCGCTGCCCAGCGTGAAGCCCGGCGGCCGCTTGGGAATGCGAACCTGCGCCGACATTGGCGTGCACAGGAAGAGCAGCGTGGACGCAGACGCCAATAGGCGCAGGAGTGTCGACGCCTTGGTCACCATGGTCATCTCCGTTGTCAATCAATTTGAGAAGCTTCTCGCGATCTTTTTTCGACGTTCGGGTTGATAGACAAATTGTATTGGATAAAATACCGATTACATGCTCTATTTTCAGCCAATCCGCTCGCTTGGTTGCGCTTCAACGGCTGCTGACTTGATCTCAGTATGGGTGTTGAAGAGCTACAGGTCAACCTCCGTGCCCACTTTGACCAGCGGAGAACGCGTCGCGGACTCGAGATCCACATCCGACAGTCCCCCGGCGCCTTCGTCATCTTCATCGTCCTCTTCTTCTGGCTGCTGCTTGGTCACGGTGAACGAGTCGAGCTCGCCGAGCGGCGAGGCCATGGGGATCTCACCTTCCTCGTCCGACTCCTGGGTGACCATCGAGTGGCCCGGCACGTGGCTCTGCCTGTCGCGCACGCACATGATGGTGACCACGACAGCCAGAGCACTGCTGATAACCGCGACCAACGCCGTGATCCACAACCAGGCCGCGCCGAGCGACGGTGAGGCAGCAGAAGTGGTGGTTGTGGACGTCGAACTGACCGACGAGGCGGTCGAGGGCGCATCAGCCGTCGAGCTCAGCGCCGTCGACGACGCGTCCGGGACGGAGCAATGCGTCGGCTCCAGGTCCGTCGCGTTCATCTTGGCGTTCTCGACGGTCTGCGCCTTGTCGTCGAACTCGAGGTTCTGGATGAACCGCTTCGCCATGTCCGCGGCGGCCTGAGGCATGTCCATGGGCACCATGTGCCCGGCGCCCGTGACGACCAGGTACGTGAGGTTACCGCCTTGCTGCGCGAACCCCGCGGGCTCCTTGAGCCCCTCGACCGTCCACGTGTACTTGTCGGCGTCCTGGTACGCGGCCGCGCCGTCCCAGTCGAGGTGCAGCAGCAGCTTCTCCGTGTTGTAGTGGTTGCACATCATATCCCACTGGCCGTTGTAGAACAGCACGCGCAGCCCGCTGCGCAGCAGCACCTGCATCTTCTCCAGCGTGCTCACGCCGTCAAACTGCGCGAGGCCGCGGTACACTTCGTTGCTGCACACGTCGAAGCGGAAGCCGTGCTCCGTGTTGGCGTGCAGCGCCTCGCGCACGCTGGCCTGGTTCAGGAACGAGGTGATGGCGTTCTGCCCGTCCGGGTACGCGCTCACGCTGCGCACGTACTGCCGCACATCGTAGTAGTTGAGGCTCTTGCCGCCCTTGCCCGTCTTGATGCTGCCCATGATGGAGTCCATGTTGCCCAGGCACGACTGCGAGAAGAAGTTGCCGGCGTCCAAGTTGTCCGTGCACTCGGAGAACGCCGTCTTGAGCGACCGCACCTGGCCGAACGTCAGCAGCCCGAGCCCGTGCGCAAAGTCGCTGTAGTCGTACTGGACGCGCGGATGCACCCAGCCGTTGCCGATCGCGACGCCCTCGAGTCGGATCGCGACGTCGTCGCTGCTGTCGCCCGCGTTCTTGTTGTTCTGCTCGAGGATGTAGCTCGAGAAGTTGGGGATGTACCGCCCCGCGTGCGACTCGCCGAAGATGAAGAGCGGGCGCGAGCGTTTACGCGTGGAGGCGTCCGTCGCGTTGTCGCCCCCTGTCGGACTCTCCTCCTCCTCGACGTACTCGTCATGCAGGCGCAGGAACTTCTGCAGGAACTGGTAAAAGTCGCTCGCGACGGTCTCCTCGTCCGTGCGGTAGTCGTTCCCGCGCGTAAACGACATGCCCGTACCCACGGGCTGGTCCAGGAACAGCAAGTTGGCCGCGTGGTGCCAGCTGAAGTCGTTGATGCCCACCGTCGTGTCGTCCAGCAGCTTGAACGGCGAAATCCCGCTGTTGGTCACAGTGAACGACTCTAATCGTTAGTACAAGGTGGAGTGGAGACGCGTCAATATTGAATGCCAACGCACAGGAAGAGGCCCTGCATGCTTGAACACCCGGGCCCGCCGTTGAGCCTGCGGACACGAGCAACAAGTCAGTATCAAGCCTCCTTCCCACACATGAGAGAAGAGCACCAGAGAACACGCACCAGATGACGAGTGGCGCTTTGTCCGGGTCGCTGGCGGCGGGGAAGTGCCAGTAGAAGAGTTTGTTCTTGTCGCCGTCGTCCAGCGTAACGCGCCCCGCGTGGTGCGCGACCTTGGCGGTCGGGTCCAGGCCCGGCAGGTCCGTCACCTCGTCGTCGGCGTCGCCATCCGCCTGGTGTGCAAGAGCCGCTTCGCCCTCTGCTTCTACCAGGAAGCGAGCGCCATTACCATCGGTCTCTAGCGGCGAGAGGTCAGTCAGTGCGGACGGGTGCAGGCGCTGAGCGAAAGACAGCGACGTGTGCTGCCAGCCGAGCGCGACGGCGCCTGCGACTAGAAGCGCCCTGGCCACCGCCGGCGCGCGCATGGAGATGGTGAGCAGCGGCGAGAGGAGCGGCGCGGGAGGATAGCGAGCGCGCTGGGAATGTGGCGGCATCAAAGTGCCCGCCTCCGGTGGAATAAGACGTCAAGGTCGTGCCACGCAAATCCCAGTGACGTGTCATTATCAAAAGGAAGGGTTGTACTATTATGTCAGTACTCTCGATGTAGGGAGAAAACATATGCGTTTTAGTATATGCTGGCGGATCGCGATGTGGTGGACTTTGACGTTGGTATAGTGAAATACGACACTTGAACAAAATCACGATTTTGGTATAACCGTGATTTTGTTTATGCTGCCCAGTTCAACGTGGACAGGCAACTCGCGTCCAGTCCGTCTCAGCTTTTGTAGTGTAAAAAATAATAGGTTGCTAAAGGAACCACGGGAGGTCTTCAGAGCGCGCCGCGTTCGCTGGCTGGGTGGCTAGCGCGTCTACGCGGCGGCGTCCTGCTCGCCGTTCATCTTTCGCCGCACCTCCTTCTTCTTCTTGATGATCTCGCGGTACAGCCGGTCGCGGTAGTCGGCGGCCGAGTACTTGGTGTTGTCGTCCACCACGATCTGCAGCGGCGCCGGCGCGCTCGGCTCGTCCTTGTCGTTGTGGAACTGCGCCACGTACGGGTGCTTGAGCGCGTCCGCGCACGAGATGCGCTTGCTCGGGTCGAACTGCCAATCCCAAGCCCACACTGTCAGTACTCAAGCGCCAATTGGCAACACCGCAGACTCAGGCGACGTGACTTACCCAGAAGCACTGCTTGATGAGGTCGAGCGCCTCCGGTGATGCCTTCGGGAACAGCTCCTCGAGTGGCTTGGACTTTGGGACCGGCAGGTTCTCGATCATGGTGGCCGCGAACGGAGAGTTGATGCTCTCAATGTCGTCGCGCGATGGCAGGCCCGTCACATCCAGGATCCGCTCGAGCTGGTTCATGGTCGACGTCCCGGGGAAGGCCGGGCGGCCAGTGGCCATCTCGGCCACGATGCAGCCGACAGCCCACATGTCCACGGCTTTGGTGTAGCGCGTGGAGCCCAGGAGGATCTCGGGTGCGCGATACCAGCGCGTCGCCACGTAGTCCGTCAGCACGGGGCTCGGCCCGGTCACCTCGGCGACGGAGCGACATAGGCCGAAGTCGCACAGCTTGGTGTGGCAGTCGGCGTTGAGCAGCAGGTTGCTCGGCTTGATGTCGCGGTGCAGCAGCTCGGCCGAGTGCATGTACTTGAGCGACTTGAGCAGCTGGTATATAATGTACTTCTTGTGGATCTCCTCCAAGATGTTGGCGCGGATCACCGCGTGCAGATCCGTCTCTGATAGTAGCAAGCCAGCGAAGGAGACATCGCGTTAGTGAGAAGACTGAACAAGATAGCACGACTGATGCTTCTCCCAATGGTAGACGCACCCATGAAATCAAAGACGAGGTAGATGTCGCGGTCGTTGTCGGCCTTGACCACGTTGAGCAGCCGGATGATGTTGGCGTGGCCGTTCAGCTCCTGCAGGTACATGACCTCGCGGAACGTGCGCTGCGCGTCCGTCGCGTTGCGGAACGCATCGAAGCACTTCTTGAGTGCCACGACCTGCCGCGTGTTCTTGTCGATCGCCTTCCACACGATCCCGTACGCCTTGGTGAACACAAAGAGCGCATCACCACTGACAAAGTAAGCTTCTACGCTCGGCAGACACGACTGCAGCCACCACTTCGAGCACCAGCAGCACAACTTACGCCCTTGCCGAGCTTCTGCAGCAGCTCGTACTTGCGCAGGATGTGCTTCTCCACTTCTTCACCCATTGTCCTCGCAGACGTGAATACCCTCTTGCTGGTTGCTGATGCTGCTGATGCGTGAAGGCGACGTCGACGATGACACCGACGCGGAGAAAGCTCGCCTTCTTGTCCCCGCTGTTTGGACTGACCGCCAGCCTCGCGTCACACGCTTCCACCACTCTCACCTCGCCTCCTCAACTGAGAGCGTCCCGGAATGGAAACGCAAGCCCTCGCGTTATTTTTACCGCTGCAACCCAGCTCTTCTGTCCCATGGCAGCGTTGCCGTCGCGTATATATAGAGCTGGAACGCACGCTAAACAGAGATCACCTCTTCTTGCCCTGGATTCAACCAGTAGATGTGTCAGTCGGAGATAGAGATCGATATAGATCTGCAAACATACCATAGGCATCCCCCCCCCCCCCCCCGGGCCGCTTGAGACTCTCGGCATCACGCGTCGCGTAAGACCTGATATCAACAGTCACAAAGCACAACGGATGACGAAAACCTAGCGCATACCGAACTACAGTCGATCACCAAGCGAGCGACAACGACGGCAATCATAAACGAGCGAGCGAGTCGGATTTATTCTTCCGCCGCGGAACTCCACGCGGCGCGGCACATGCTACTACGTCGTGGGTACCTTAGCCGTAAATGTCGTCATTGTCGTCGCCGCCCGCGCCGCCGCCCGCGCCAAAGTTCTCTGCGCTATCCATGAGGAAGTTGGCGGCCAGCGCCTCGTTCTTGTCGCACGCCAGGTACGCTTGGATGACCTCCGAGCGGTCAAAGCCCAGATCGCAGAGACGGTCGACGGCCGCAGCTTCATCCGCCGTTAGCTCAATGCGGTGTGCCTGGGGATTCGCGCCGCCCATGCCTTCAAAGCCGCCCTGGCCACCACCCATAGACGCCATCATTTGCTCCATGGCTCCCGGGGGCAAGTTGCTGAGCATCTGCGAAAGACCCCGAAGTTGCTCGGGGGTCATGCCCATTTGCGCCGCCATCTGCGCCTGCTGGTCGGGGGTGAGCGATTCGACCAACTGCTGGATCTGCTGAGGCGTGGGCATGCCACCCGCGCCCATCCCCAAATCGAATGGGGCGGCACCAGCACCGCCAGCAGGAGCGCCAGGAGCAGGCGCCGATCCAGCCGAGCGGGTGCCGATGGGCTCATTCAGCATCTGAACAAACTGGTCCTGGTTCTGGTGGATCAGGCGCAGCAGCTCCGGGCTCTGTCCACCAATCTGCTGAAGAACCGCGGGCAGCGCCGCAGGGTTGGACTGGATGAGCTGGCGCAGCGCGTCGAACTGCGGATGGTTGCGGAGTGCGTCCAGAGCGTTCGCGTCGCCACCGGCACCAGCAGTGGCAGCAGGGGCAGCCGACGGGGGTACCGCGCCCAGTCCCTCCGGAATGCCGTTCATCAGGTACTCCACAGCACGCTCCGCGTTGTTGAACGCCGCACGCAGCGCAGCGCGCACCTGGTCTTCGGGGAAGCCCATATCGCAGAGCTGACGCACCGTCTCGTTCGACTGTTCAGTCTGTTACGCATGTCAACGGATTCGGTGGCGTTGATACGGTTAGCGGATGAAGTTCCGACTCCACACAGTAATTGCGCCAGGAAAAGAGGCAACGCACCGCAGCACTGGCAGCCGCAGGGGTCGCAGCAGCGGAAGCCGTGGCCGGAGCAGCTGACGTCGACACAGCAGCCGACGTGGCAGTGCTGCTGCTGGACGCCGCCGAAGTGCTGGGCGTCGAGGTAGCCGCAGCCGCCGCCGGCGCAGCGGCAGCAGCAGGAGCGGCAGGAGCGGCGGCAGCGGCCGTGGACGGAGCCGTAGCAGCAGGCGCCGCACGCGGGGCCTTGGGCTAGGGTCACCACCAAGATGAGTCAGTTAGTCCCAGGCACGAGCAAAGGAGGCGGCAGCAAGGCAAGCGACCAGTCAGTTCGCTCGTTACCTTGGTGACCATGACGACGAGGAAGTCGTTCTCCTTGATGTTGTACTCGGACAGCTTGCTCTCATCCTTGAGCACCTTCCCGGCGTGGATCAGCTTCTGCTGCGCCGCCGCAAAGCCCTTCTCCCCCTCGATCTTCTGCTTCGTCGCCAGCACCTGTACCCATCCGACCCCACCGAGGAGAAAGGAACGCACCAGCACCATGCCACCGTCATATCCGTCAGGAAACCACTCGACATATTCATATTCCATCCAAGCCACGCTATGGGGAGGGCATCGTTCCCTTGCATCATGGGGATAAGAAGAAAGGCACCAGGATATCCTCCTCCCCCTCTCTCTCCGCGTTTAAAGACCGGGGGAATGGGCGCCCCATAGCAAGCCAACACGCGTAAAACGCACCGTGTCTTCGGCGTCCGCCTCGATGGGGAAGGCGACGCCCTGCAGCGTCTTGACCGTGAGCTTCATCGTTGCCTTTCTCGCCGCTTTTGCCCTCGCTTCTCAGGCGCTTTTCCGCGTTTTCTCGCTCCTTTTCCCCCAGCAAAGCCGTCTTGCTTCCAGAATGCACTTCAATACCTGTCATAACCGATACCCTTCGCGTGTCAAAAGTGAAATCCTCACCAAATGACCTGTACAATCGAATATGTAAGATCGCCGAATTATACCTTGTTTTGGAACACGACGATGATTGGCGGGAAACGGACACTCCTTTTCCGCCAATCGTTCGCCGTCTTCGGGGGGGGGAGGGCACAATTACCCGTTGGGTAAGTTGCCAATTGAAGTTCAACAGCGCGTCACATCGGGCCAGTTTAGACGCCAAGCAGCCCAAAGCCAAACAGGCGCCCGCCCCGGCCATAGTGCATTATCGAAAAATGCTTCTCCGCCGCCTGTCTCGCGCCTCCGCCGCCCGATTCTCCGGCGCTGCGCGGCTCCCGTCGAGCCTCCAGGTGCGTGATCGGAGCCCTCGCGGTGCTGAAGCGGCTGCGCTGCGTGCGTGGTGTGCGCGGTTCTTTGCGTCGCGGATTTCGGCGGTCTCTGTTAGCCAGTTGTAACGTTGTGTGCGGATGGATGGACGTGTAGGCGCTCAGCGTGTCCCCGCTGCGGGTCGAGAGCAAGCGCCACTACATCCCGGGCGAGGAGGACAACAAGACGAGCATCCTGCTGGAGGTCGAAGATGGACCAGGTACAGAGTGCAGTACAGTGCTACTGTCATCAGCTGTGACGATCACCTAGATTTTGGTCACACGACGCGTTTATGTGATGGCTGACGGCGTTAACTCGGCAGGCTCGCTGCAGGACACGCTCAAGTTCTTCTGGAAACACGACGTGAACATGACGCGTATCGAGTCGCGGCCGGCAAAGGGTCACAACCAAAACTACCGGTTCTACATTGACTTTGAGGGCAAGCGCGGCGAGCACGCCGTCGACGCGCTCATGGACGACCTGGAGCACAGCTGCCTCGAGGTGATCGTGCTGCACGACAAGAAAGGTAACCGCGTGTCCTGCGACTACAGCCGGTGAAGACACGATCTCTCACGCGATCCGTTTGTTTGCCCTTACAGTGCCGTGGTTCCCGCGCAAGATCAATGAGCTGGACCGCTCCGTTTCCCAGGTACAAATGGCGCGCTCCCGTCGTGTTTTGATGCAGGGACTCATGCGTATCGTATCATTATGTTGGCCAGATCCTCGATGCGGGAACGGACCTCGAGTCGGACCACCCTGGATTCAACGTGAGTGCCCACCTAGTTGCTCATTCGGTAGGGTAGTGACTGATCTTGAGCTGGTGTATTCGTTCTTCACCTTCATTGACAACAGGACAAGGTGTACCGCACCCGGCGCGACACTTTCGCGGAGCTCGCCCAAACGTACCGGCAGGGGGAGCCGATCCCGCGCATCAAGTATACGGAGGACGAGACCCGCACGTGGGGCACCATCTACAAACGCATGAAGAGCTACTGGAAGCAGTACGCGTGCGAAGAGTTCAACTACATCATCCCGCTGCTCGAGTCGAACTGTGGTTACTCGGAGGACAACATTCCGCAGCAGCAGGACATTTCCAACTTCCTCAAGGAGTGCACGGGCTTCACGCTTCGGCCAGTCGGCGGACTGCTGTCGTCGCGTGACTTCCTGAACGGCTTGGCCTTCCGCGTGTTCTTCTCCACGCAGGTATGTCATTCGCCTGATTTCCGAAGCTGTTGCTGGCTCAGCTTTTTAACCGCATGTGTCTTCTGTAGTACATTCGCCACCACTCGGTCCCGCTCTATACGCCTGAGCCCGACATTTGCCACGAGCTCATGGGCCATGCCCCCATGTTCGCGGTACGTTTCGCAATAAAATGGATCGTTGTCCGTTGCTGGCCTCCCGCCCCAAATGCTAACCGTATCTTGCACATTCAGGACCCTGAATTTGCGGACTTCTCCCATGAGATTGGTCTCGCGTCGCTCGGCGCCAGCGACGAAGAGATCGAGCGACTCGCGACGGTAGGCGTCCCATAAACTCGCGGCTGATGTGATGTACTCGTCGGAAATCGCTAACGTTGGTGTGCCGTTGACGCAGTGCTACTGGTTTTCGGTCGAGTTCGGGTTGACGAAGCAGAATGGCGAATACAAGGTATACAATGCAATAGCTGCATACTATCGCGCGCAACTCTGCGTTGACTCCTACGATCCGTCGAGCTGGCCAACTGATCATTTTGGGGCGAATTGCAATGCTGAATTCATGTAGGCCTACGGCGCCGGCCTTTTGTCGAGCTTTGGCGAGCTTGAACACGCGTGCGCGAAGGTTCGTGCGGACGGCAGCCCGCCCCCGGAGTACCGTCCCTGGGACCCGTTCGCCGCGTGCAAGCAGAAGTACCCGATCACGACGTACCAGCCGGTCTACTACGTCGCGGAGAGCATGGTGGGCTTGACTGTTATGACAACTCGCTGTGCTGTTCCTGTAGAACAACAATGACTGACTTTTCTTGCCCTGTCGTTACCCAGAATGATGCCAAGCAAAAGATGCGCGAGTTTTGCGAGGACTTGAAGAAGCCCTTCCACGCACGTTACGATCCGTACGCGCAGTCGGTCATCATTGACCGCGCCGTGGAGCGCGACGAAAAGCTGGCCAAGACCGCGTAATCCGCTGGAGCGGAAGCGCTGAGGTTGCGTCCGACATTGCACAATGGCCTTGCACAAAGGTTCCATTGGATGCCCGATCTTTGAACGTTAACTGCCGTGTGAATGGACTTTGGTGCAGGCGCACACGCCGCCAGCACTTGAAGATCTTGGACGTGACCACACTTCGAGCGTTGCTCTCTCCGTGTGGTTGGCTATATTTACTTGCTGACCTCGTGGACTGACGAGCGGAGATCGATATTTTGTGCCTGGGCTCTTCATTCAGACAACGACGCGCTGTCCGAATATAGTGCAGCCACGTGCCTCCTGCAGGAACGCATTGCACCACGAGAAAGCGTGCTCGCATCAACCAAGAAGCAGAGTGAGAGAACTTGGTCGAGAGAACAGTAAGGATGTTCCCGTCTCGCGGCACGGGCAGTGGCGGCGGCGACGTCGGCGATGGCAAGAAGCCGTACGACCAGTACACGAGCCAGTGGATGCGCGAGGTGAGGTAGCGGACGTATTACTTTCCTTCCTGCATGCTTGTCGATATGAACTCAAGTGACTTCGGCTTGTAGGCACTGGAGAGCCAGCAGGCGATCGAGGAGCTGAAAGCCCAGAACAACAAGCTTCAACGCGAGGTCTACTCACTGGTAAGCATCTCTAGATACATCACACATGTGGACACCCATCATGACGACGAGCATGCTGGATCCACTCGCCAGAACTCCAAGATGAGCCTGATCTACGAGTGCTGCGGCGACCTGATGCACCGGAAGCTGCGCAAGTTCCAAGCCGCCAAGGCCGCGCGCGATGCGGGCGCCGCGGCCGTCGACAGCTCGTCGCCGCGCACTCGCAAGAAGAGCGCGGCGGCGCTCCAGGCGGAAGCGGACGGCATCATCTGCGGCTCGCCCACCTTCCACGAGGTCGCTGGGTTCGCGAGTAGCTACGACGGACAGGTTCTTCCTGCTCGGGTGGTGATGACCGACTCCAGTGGTGGCATTGACCGACCGTGCTGTCCATTTCTTCAGATCACGCGCGAGACTTTCCGGCGGAAGAACATGTTCGACCACGAAGAAGCGCGGCTCCGTGAGCAGTTCGACATCTTCGGCAACCCGAAGCAGCCGTCGCCGTCGTCGTCGCCCGGGTAAGCAAGCACGATCAGCTTCTCATCTTGCTTCTGCTCGGTGTCTTACGTTCCTTGACAATACGTCGGGCACAGGTCGAGCCCAGGAACGCGCAAGGGGGGCGACACGATCGACAGCCTGCTGTCCGCCGCTAACACGAGCCCCTTGGCGTCGAACCGCCCCTACGGCTCCGCGTCGATGGTCTTCCCGACTCCGGACTCCATGGCCCCGTCGCCATCGTACGGAGGTGAGATTTGTCGTGGATATTTTGAACTAACGTGCATTTATCTTGCCAAAATACCGGGGCACCGCGCCTCCTTACTCATTTCATACTCGACACCCACGCTGGCGACCCCAAACTTACATGACGTTGGTGGTGATGATAACGCGTGCAGCATCTCCGGTCGGCGCCAGTCCGTATCACTGACAACCGGAAGGCAGCAAGCGCTGCAGCGAGCGAGCTCAAGCCAGGCTAGCTGATACCGTGACGCGACCGGTTTCACTTGGCCCCCTCGCATCTCGTTTTGTCTTGCCATCCATGTCAGGCGAGTGGTAGTCCCGATGATAGAGAACACGCCGCCTCGCGCACTGCTTCCACAAATTCGGGGACTTGGTATCCAAATTCGATAATTGCGAGCGCCACTGGTCGACTCGTTGTTCCGCAGGTTTCACGTGATTCACGCTCACGAGACGGTTTCTTCCTCGTCCAGTGCCATCTGCAGCGCTGCCTCGATGATCTCGCGAACAGAGCCAAACCCCCCGAGCTCCTGCTGACAGTCCTCGCCGTCCCCAGATCCGCAACTCGCTTCGCTGTCAAGGTGGCCGTCATCGCTCGCGGCGCGCGCAATGTCGTCCGTCCATTCAGCGATACTGTCATCGCAGCTGTCGAGCGGCTTGGGGCATGTCTGGTAGATGATGTACGCCGACAGCACGGCGCTGAAGAACGGCGTCTTGAGAAGCATGTCCATCGGTAGGTTGTCGCCCTTGTTGTCAGCAAGCAGCGCGCTGAAGCGGAGATGCCCGGGCGCCAGCGCCTCGTAGATGGTTCGCCACAGTTCATCGCGCAGCATCTTTGGCGCGTACACGACGCGGCGTGCACGCTCGCGGTCCGTCATGTTGGCGGCGAACGTTAGAGGGAACCCGCGCGGCGCGTTAATAAATATCTTGTTGTGCGGGTTCAGCGAGTATTCGTCACTGCCGAGCAGCAGCGCAGCGTCCGGAATCGGTGCCGCGCTCGTGTTCAATGAGTCGACCGACGTGGGCGACTTGGACTTGTCCTGCAGCACCGGAGGCGGTAGATCCGTCGACATGTACTGCGCCACGATGGCGTGGATGCTGCGCGCCAAGATCGCTCGTGTGTCGCGCAGGTACGCCCACTCCTCTGGGTCCATAAGGTAAAACTGGATCTTCTTCCAATGCTGAGTCATGTCGTCAAAGCGCGCCGAGAGCCGCGGCAGATTCAGCCCTGGCAGCGCCAGCACCACGACCAACATGAGCGTTCCGAGCGGACCACTCAGCAGCGCGACGCGCAAAAACACACCCACGAGGAGGAACGCGAGGCAAAACTTGACAGCGCCAGATGAGAGCATGCCGACATCGATACGACCCGTCTTCCCGCTTGGAGACGGCTGCTGCAAGCGGTAGACAACGTCACACGCCCCCGACAGTAGCAAGTGCATGGGCGTTCCGGCCACGAGCTGGATGGTCGAGACGAGCAGCCAGACAAAGTGCAGCGGGTGCTTGGGCAGGTCCTCGACCGAAAGCGCCGCGGCCGAGTTGATGTCTTCGTCACGCAGCTTCCACTTCTTTAGCGTGGCCCAGTACTTGGCCATCGTGGCCTTGAGCTGATGCATATCGGGGTGGTTGCGCGTGCGGAAGTGGATCTGCAGGATTTCTTCGTTCATAGATGCGAGCTGCCGCCGCGAAAAGCAGTCGTCGCGCACAACGTTACAGCAGAATACGTGAAGCGTACGCGTGAGTCGCATGACCTCGAGCTGCGTCGCCGAGTGGGGCGGCACCATCTTGAGCGAGCTCGCGAGTCGCGCGCTCACGAAGTGCGTGAACTCGGTCGGGTCCTCGACGAAAATGCGCATGTCGGCGTCTTCGACGAGAACGGGCGCTCCGTAGCGGATCGCCGCGAACCGCCGCACATTCAGAAAGCGGCCGTCCGAGCAAAAATGCAGCGCCACAGGCACGATCAGCGCGCGGCGGTACGCCGCCTGCCGCAGCGTCGACAACAGCTGCGCCGTCACCCGAAACAGCTCCGACTTCTCGCGCGACGACATCGAGTCCGACGCGTAAGTCGTCGCGTAGTCGACAACGACGCCCATCTTGTACGCGCGCTCGTCGGCGCAACTGGCGTCCGGGTTGGTCTCGTCGACGAGCTGCGCGCGGTGGGCGAGCTCCCGCGCAATCAACGCGAGCTGCTGTTTACGGAGCGCGTCCGGCGCTAACGGCGCCGACGTGAACGCGTCGGCGGGCGCGGCTTGGATCAGCGGTGCAATGTACTCCTCAATGATGGCGCGCTCCAGGTAGGGCGGCACGCGCTTCTTCCACGCGGGCGTGCGGTCGATCACGTACACGACGGGCATGAACTCGTGCTTCTCGGGCTCGCGCGAGATGACCTTGAACTCCATCACGCGCGGGAACACGGCGCGCGTGAGCAGCGCGCGCACGCGGCGCCGGGGTCGCGGCTGCGCGCCGGCATCCCCGCTGAGCTCCGCAAACACCTCCTCCGCGCGAAGCGTGCGCGCATTGCCCGCGGGGAACAGCGAGGCCGGCGCCGACGTCCACGCGCGCTGGAGCAGCGACGTCAGCATCGGCCGGATAAGAAGAAAGGCCGCGCGTGACGGTTGTCGAATGAAGGAATGAAAGCGTCCGGGGCGCGAGCGGGCGACTCCACACCTAAATGGTATGTACACAGGAGAGGGGGATGGTCGCGGTCCGTCCGTCCGTCGGTCACGCCGGTCTTGAACTTGTGTCGTCTCTCGAGCGCGCCGAGAGCCCGTCCGTTCCGCCGCTACGTTGCTGTTGGTTTGTGTGTGTGTTTTGCCTTTCCGGGTTGTTGTTGGCTCGGGTTTTTCCTCTTTGCCTCTCACCCAGCATGAAAGATGTGGAGAAAACGACTGACGGACTGAATGGGAGGGTGTGTTCACAAAGAAAAAGAAAAAAAAAGAGGAGGGAGGAGGGGCGACGCGCTCGGCGCCTTTCTTCCTTCCTTTTCGAAAGCCTCCAAGCGAGAGCTTGAAGCGCCATGCAGGGGAGGTGACACGGCGCCATCAACGCCCCCTGGCGACCCAAAAGGCGCGCAACGGGTGGCGGAAAATCGTCAACAGCGGGTTTGACGACTGGTGATTGGTGGAAATTCGGGAAGAACGGGAGGGGTAGGGATCGGTGTGGTCCACGCCCCTGCCCGACGACAGCGAAAGAAATCAAAGATGAGAAGGGTTGAAGATGCCCGCCCCGAAAGCGTTCCTCCCCCTCCTGCTAAAAGTGACCCGAGTTTTGTGGCATTTGACATGCAGATCTTGATGTTGGATTACACGGTTGGAAGGGTATAAGGTCACTAAAGAGAGGTCGCACTGGTCGGGAGCGTCGGTCACATTTAACGAGCGCCTCACATGGCTTCGGGATGACCTGACGCCGCATTCTGACGCCGCGCTGTCGACGAACACCGACCAATCCGGCCGCTTGTTTTTGATCGCCGTCCTCTTCCGCCACACGCTCGTCGCGACACAATGTTAGTGTCGACACACGCTCGCCCGCCACCTCTGGGCTGTTGCTCGCATTCGTGGCAAGATGGGCGACCGCTCGAATATTTTGGATCGTGAGTGGCGAAGATCGCGAATGAGGCGACGGATCCGGCGCCGGCAGAATGCGCAATGCCCGACAAGAGTGGGCAAACTGAGGTTGGCGCGTAATGTGTACACGGGCTACACACAAGCGTACAATAAATTATGCACAGTGTAGAGTATTGGTATTCGACGTACTGTACGCCACGGAAAGCTGCGTGCACAGCCAGACACGTGCCAGTCTGCCGGTCCAGGCGGAGGATTTGCGCCTGGTCGCCCCGCATTTCTTTGCAGAGACCAACGCCAAACGCCCACGCGCCGCCGTCGCCCGCGGACGACCGCGCGCGCGCCGACGTGGCGCGACACCCTGCGAACGTCATCGTGCGCGTAATACCTGCCTAATACGATACGATCACTCCGAATTCGTTTACACAGGGAAAGCGCGCTCAATTCAAGTAGCATACAGTACCCCTATTTTCCACCGGAGTGATGGTCATTCGTAAGCACCTTCACTCACAATAAGTGAGCATCCAACCACGAAGAACCTGCACCAAGACAAGCAGCAAAAGGGGAAACCCAAGCGAGAAAGTTTGCACACCTCCATCCACGTGGGCGGCGGCGGGTGAACATGGCGCCCAAGAAGAACAAGCAGCGCGAGAAACAGGAGCAGAACCGCGCGTCCTCGAGCGCGCGCGCGCACGAGCGGCTGCTGGCGTCGCTGGGCACGGGGGGAAGCAGCGCGGGCGCTTCGCCGGCGTTCATCGGCTTCTCGAGCTTTGCGCAGCAGCCCACGATCTACCCGTCCGCCAAGGATAGCAAGCCCGCGGGCGACAACTACTCATACGCGTCCACGCCGGCGGCGAACACGTTCTACGATGGCGCGGACCACGACATCGCTATGGCGCTCAAGATGCTCGGCAAGAAGGGCACGGTGACCAAGATCAAGGCGCTCAACAGCTTGCTGCAGGACACCCTGCCACCCAAGAAGCCCGCCGAGATCCGCGGCATGGTGGGGCACTTTGTGCAGGTGTACACGTCCGAGATGCGCGACCAGAACGACCGGAAGGTGCGCCAACTGCTGAACGAAGTGCTGCGCGCGCTGGCGGACAAGCTCCGGCCCAAGGCGTTCGCCGCGCACTTTAAACGCCTGCTGCCGTACTGGTACATGGCGATGCACGATGTGAACGGCGACGTGGCGCTCGTGGCCAACCAAGCGTTTGGTCTGCTACTCCCGGAGGACGAGACGCGTCTCGCTGTCGTGGAAGAACACTTGGATGCCATCATGGAAGAGTACCAGGGGTTCCTGGCCAAGACCCCAGACACGTTCGAGGGTATCTCCATGCAGCCCGATGAGCGCGAAGAGCGGTAGGTGCAACTCTGTATCGTGACGTTCGATGTGTGTGGATTGGTTGGCTGAGTTTGCGCCGGTCTGTTGGTGAGAACAGATATGAGCGCTGCGTTTCGTCGGCGGTGCTGAGTATCAACGCGCTCATCCAGCTCTTTGCCGACGCTGGGCGGATGGACAAGTTGCAGGACGTGGACGCTATGTGCTCGGTCGCTAGCGTTGTCTCATCGGACAAGTTTGCGCGCTTGACCACCGCCAGCTCCAAGCACCCGAACTTCTCGCGCGACACCGTCCGGCGAGCGGCATACTTGACGATCCTGAGCTTATGCAAGCACGCGAAGCCCATCGTTTTGACCAAGGAGGACTTCTTCGGGAAGGCAATTCTCGGTGCCGTCGGGGAGAAGAGCCCCGCCAACTCGGAAGACATGTGGAACGCACTTTTGACGTTCCTGCAGACGTGCCCGTCGGTCTGGCAGGACGCGCCCAACATTGCGAAGTTCGCGGCGAGTGCTGCATTTCCGCGACTCTTTTCCCAGATTCGCCACGGATTCCATGGATCTGCGCCGTCGTCGTTTCCGATGCTGCTGCCCTTGTTGTCACTCATCCCGCTTGACGTGGTTCTTGAGGCGCCAAGCGGACGATGCGCCTTGTACGCCGGCGTACTCGACAACTGTCTGAAGTATCTCGAATCGGCCGAGTCCAGATTCCATAACAAGCCGGCGATCACTGCGTTCTTCGAATGCCTGACAGCGTTCTTCACCATCTTCCTGAACACGAAAGCCGCGACGGCATGGCTTAGCGAGCACGAAGATGCCGTTGACGGCTACGTGAACCAGTTCGAGAAGGTGGCTGTCGGTTCGCTCAAGTTTGTTCTCAGCTCGGCAAGCTTCCCAGACGAAGTTGCGGGCTTCTACGTGGCGGAGTTGCTCAAGATGCAAGGGCGACTCCAGAGCTATTCGGCCAAGAATGACGTGTCAGGCGCCATCAAAGACGCGTTCGCGCAGAGCCTGCTTGGTTGGATCGAGAAGAATCTGCTTGCAATGGTCTCGGACCTATCCGTCGAACCGGCTCGCTTCTCGATGCTGATTCAGAACGGACTTTGTGGGGTGGGAGACGGCGCGGACAACAGCAACAACCAGTTCTGGTCGTCATTGTGCAAGACGGCGTATCGCGAGTCTCTCGAAAAGCTGCACACTTTCGTTGCTGATCCGAGTTTCGCGGCCGAAAAGTGCGCGTCGCTGTCGAAGCTGCTCTCCGTGGTCAAGGTTCTTTACTCGGCGGTTCCGATCACGCTTCTTGTGGGGGACGGAAGCGCTGACGAGCACTTCGCCGAAACTTTCCGCCCCGTCATTTGCGCCGTCTCTAGCAGGCTCAAGATCGATCGCAAGGCCTTGAAGAACGTGATAGAGCAGCTGCTTGTCATCGCTCGAAGCTTCTTCCTTGCTGCTGCAGACAAAAAGATGTTTCTGCTGCAGCTTTTCAAGGATTTCGACGTCCAGTTCGGTGACATGATTGAGGCAACTGCGATCATCCGCCACACGCTGCAGTTCCCTGTTACACAGGAGCGCAGCAAGCTGTGGGCCTTGTGCGGAAGCTGGCAGCAAACTGATACCATTGCGGCCTCGGACGACCCGACGCTCGATGCGTTGACGGCGATTTGGAAGGGGAAGCTGCTCGACGAGTTCCTCATGATCAGTCTGAAGGGACGGCTTGACGATCTTAACCCTGTGGCGTTCAAGGGCCTGCTGGAAGCTTGTCTCGGTGGAGCGACGAATTGCCCGCTGGTGAGCCCCGACGCGGTCGTGATCTTCTGCCATTTCGCCATCCAAAACGGTGCTGAGAGTCCAGACATGCTCGTCATGATCTTGGAGCAACTCTGCGGCATGTTTGCTAAGCTTCAAGTCGACTTGCCCAGCGAGCTGGAAGGAGTGGAGGGGCAGCTCTACACGCAACTTTTCCATCTTGCTGCTCGAGGAAGTTACGCGACAGTCAGCAACGAAATCTGGGCGCGCACGGCGAAGCAGTCGATGCAGCGATGGGGGAAGCAGCGGCTGGGCGCATTCATCTCGGATCTCGCCGCGCACGTGAATGACCTCTTGGTCGCCAAGCCCTCGGGAACGTCGGTGTTCAACGATCATCTCTTCACCGCGTACGCCAAGAAGTTTTTGCTGCTGTCGTCGGACCCGGCATTTTCGGTGAGTGACGTTGCCAGCAAGTTGGATATCATTCACGCCCGATGCGGCGAAGCTTCGCAGCAGCCGCTGTTCTTCAACCGACTTCTTGGCTGTCTTGGGAACGTGTGCGAAGACGAACGCGTCGTGGCTGTGCTCAAGGAGTACTATGCTGAACTTGCAGAGAAGAGCAAGGACGACGCCGTCAAGATCGCCACCAAGCTTGTGGATATTGACGTGTCGCATGCCATGACGTGGTTTGTCTTCCACCCGCATGAGAGCAAAGCGAGCTGGGGACGCGTGAGCTCACGCTTGGAGGTTCTCGAGAGCTACTTGACGCTGGAGCCTCTCTATGAGTCGCTACGCGGGACCAGCATCTTCGAGGATGCACTGCAGGTCGTGACCACCCGTGCCAAGAACGACAGCGCTGATACTGAGGTGAATTCTCACCGCGACCTGGTGTTTGCTGCCAAGGCGGACGAGGCCAGCATTCGGGACCGCACTGCTATCTCGCCTGACGAGCACCTTACGCGATCGCAGCATGACGATCTAGAGAGTCTGGTCGTTGGGGTGATCTGCTTGTACTCGTCTGCGACTTCGCGAGCGTCGCTGGTTGACCAGGTGTTGGCGCGTGGAGTCGACAACCACAGCACGAATCTGCTGGAGCCAGTGATCGTGTCGCTCACGAAGGACATCGCACAGCCGAAGGAATCGAACGAGGACACCGACGCTGTCGTCAAGACGCTGCAGTCATTTTTCGAGACTTTGATCAAGAAAGCCTTCGACGCGGGTGACCAGGACGCGTTCCTGTCGTACCTTGGCGTGGCGGCTTCTTGTTGGCGCCACATCGACAACCAGCTGAGCGGGTCGGACAGTCTCGAGCCCCTGTTTCCTTCCACGACGGTCCTCTCTGTCCTTGGCAAGATTCAGGAGCGTGTCTCGTCGTCGTCGTCTTCGGTCGTTGAGGTGAGCGAGTGGATCCGAATGGTGGAATTCGCAAGCGCGCTTCCGTCGTCGTCACTGTTGGCTGCATCCGATGAGCTGCGTTCGTCCTGGGAGAAGGCAGTGCGCGCGCTAATCATGCATGCACTCGCGGGCAAGCAAGAACTGTCGAAGGTGGCTAACCTGAAGATCCACAAGCGCAGCAAGGAAATCACGGAGCACGAGAAGAACCGCGAGGATCAGTTCGTATTGCAGTACCCGCACGACTTGGCGCGAGCGCGATTGGCGATGCTCACGCTTCTCAGCGCGCTCACCCTGAGTCAAAGCGAGTTGCTACATGAGCTCACGGCGTTCTATCGCGAGGCGCTGCTCTCCACGGTGCTCTGCGCCTTCGCCGAGTCGGCCGAGCTGAGTGCGCACGTGGTGACGACGTATGTGTCGCTCGGCTCGCCGGTGGAATCGTTCCGACTCATCCAGCTGTCAATGACCATCGAGACTTCTCTCAAGAGCACCTTTAGTGCGGTTCACTTGGCGTTGACGAGCATCCATGACACTGCTCGCGTGCGCGAGTTGATGCTCGAGTGCTTTGGCGGCATCGACGGCCTTGCGTCGCTCTTTGACGCGAGTCGATACACGATGACGCCGGCACAGCGCGTGCTGTTGTACATCCTGGCCGCGTACTCGGGGGCCCTGCGTGCGCGTTCGCTTGCCGACACTGCGATTGACATCAACGCCGACGACGAGGCTGCGACGGAGGCCGCGCTGGCAAGGGCGCTGATCCCAAGGGCTCTGCGCAAATCGCTTCGTGCCGTCTTTGGCGGCGGCAAGGAAGATGCGAGCGCCGCCAAGATTCGTATGCGAAGTCGCCGACAGAAGCCGCAGGAGCGCGAGGACTTGGTCGGGCGTCTACTGCTCTGGGATTTGTTCTTGCAGTTGTTCCCGCGTGGCGGCCCGGCGGCTAGTGACGAAGACGCCAGTGTCGCAAGCGAGGATTCTAGCGCACCGGGAATGGTGGCATCGGCGCTGAGCTCGTACGCGGCCAAGTACAAGCTTCTGACCAACTTTTTGACGTTCTGCACGGCACTGCTGTCGCAAGAGAGCGCCGCGAGTCTGGCGAAGAAACAGGAGCAGCACATGCTCGACCTGCAGAACCTCCCGCTCTTCAAGCTCGGCGACCTGGAGGTAGCGAGCGACAAGCCGTCGCCCCTCGCGGACCTGAGCTTCGACAAGAGCAGCGTGTTCCTGCTGGGCACGCGCGTGTTCTTCCGGACGGCCGTGCGCCTGCCGGCCATGGTGCGCACGTGGTGGAATGACGAGTGCTCGCGCAGCGAGCGCAGCTGGGCGTCTAAGTACTTTGAGGACAACATCTCGCCGTTCATGCTGGCTTCCGAGCTGGAGGTGATTGCTTCGGCGTCCGAGGCGGCGGAGGCGTGGGACGCGGACGAGATGACGGTCAAGGGCAGTCGCGTGTCGCGGGAGATCACGACCACGTACATGAAGGACGAGTGCGCGCTGGAGATGGTCATCCGCGTGCCGGCGGCGTACCCGCTGCGCTGTGTGGAAGTCGAGTGCACGAAGCGCATTGGCATCGCCGAAGACCGGTGGCGGCGCTGGGTGCTGCAGATCATCCGCGTGACGTCGTCGCAAGACGGGTCGCTGCTGGACGCCGTGCTGCTGTGGAAGAAGAACATCGACAAGGAGTTCGAGGGTGTCGAGCCGTGCCCGATCTGCTACTCGATCCTGAACCCCAAGACCATGGGGCTGCCCAACCTGCCGTGCAAGACGTGCGCCAACAAGTACCACAACTCGTGCCTGTACAAGTGGTTCAATCAGTCGGGCAAGAACAAGTGCCCGATCTGCCAGCAGCCATTCTACTAGCGCGGCGTTGCACAAGAGAAAACGCGCGTGAGTGTGCCGTTGCTTGTATTGATCCGCGTCCCCGACACGAAGCGAAGCAAATGAGCGAATGTGGAGACAGAAGAGAGAGATACAGTAGCGCCATAAATAGAGAGGGCTTGCTGCTTGGAGGGGGAAGGGAGATATATGCTCGCCGTCCATCATGACACGCAGCAGCCGCAGTTCGCGGACACGACCTCCTTGGGCACCGTCGTCTGTGCTACCGCCGCGTCTGTTGCATGTTTATCAGGAGCTATGTCAGAGAGCAACGACCAAGATCCGAGCAGCGCAGGTTGAAGCGGAGGCGCACCGTGGACTTGCGACTGCGACCTGCGCAGCACCGACACGTTGACAGGCGTCGGGTGCGTAAGAAAGCCCGGGATCTGCGCCGTCGCGAGCGTCTGCCCATCCTGCAGCAGCCCGCGGCCCATACAGATGAGCCGCACGGCCTTGGGGTCTTCTGTCGCGCTCACTTCTGCGTGTCACCACCACGTCAGTAAGTCTACGAAGCTATCAAGTACGACAGCGACTGTCGACTGTCGACTGTCGACCAAGACGGACGGGACGTACTGTCTGGCCAGTGCCGCAGGAGCTGCGCCTTGACCTCGGCGACGGGCGTGACCTTGGGAAAGCGCAGCACCACGTGCACGCCGTCGTGGTTGGCGAACAGGAACTTCAGGCTCAGCTCGTCGCCCGCGCTGCCAGCAGAGCGGCCAGACGCGCTCATGGTCGGGCGCTGCTATGTATAGGAACAACACGCACGGGCCGGGCCGCCTCGGACCGGTGGTGGCCGCGGAGCTGCAGGAAGAAGAGATAAGCTGCTGGGTTCTCCGCTTTGGCGAATATGAGACCCAGCTTGCTTGGGTGGGGCTTTTTCTCAGCTCCAAGGGTGTACAATGAACTTGAGGCTTCGAAAAACAAAAATGTCAAAATTCAGACTTTTGATGTAAAATAAGCGCGATAGTCGCGCAAATACTGGAGGCTATTTATTGGCATAACCGTTGTGCAAACGGTAAATTAGGAAGTATACTGAATCCAAGATGCGTTTTGATGTGGGGTTCAATTATGGTGAATTGTTTGTCGCGTTCTGACAAAACCTCGTCATCTTCAGCCTACTGACCCCCCTCCTTGTGTTATTTTTCTTTCTAGAAATTCGTTTTTAGCACCCTCTGCGCGTGTTGCCTCCCATCCGCGACAAAGAACGCGCACCTTCACCCCGGTTTTACCGCTAATTCACTTCAAGTTACCGCTAAAACTACACCTTTCCATCCTCCGTTTTGCCCCCTCTTTCGTGCAACACATCAACTAAGATGTCGCGCACGGTACTTACTCCTCCGATAATGCGCGGAACAGGAGCAGAGATAGATCAACGGAAACGGGCGGAGGCACCAAGAAAGGGGTAAAACGCCGGCCCGAATTATGGAAAGGTCGCGAAGCGTCACGCCCGCCGCGGCGCCGGCGCAGGCGGCGGCGACGCGCCCACAGACACGGAACCAGACGCGCTTTTTCCCCGCGGGACCCGCCCCCGCGCCGGCTGCGACCGCCCCGACCGACAGCGACGACGACATGAGCGACGACGCGAGCGGCCGCCGCCCGCACTGGAGCCGCTTCATCCAGAACGAGAGCTACGTGCCGCCGCCCACGCCCTACTCGCCGCGGGCGGTGTGCGACGAGGACCCGCTCGTGGAGCAGGAGCGCCACTGCCGGGAGAAGCTGCAGGCACTGCGCGCTGCGCGCGACCGCTTCCGGTTCTTCCCGTCGACGGACAGCCGGCGGAACCTCGCGGGGCTGACGGCGTTGCCGCTGCGCTTCTCCACCGAAATGGTGTTTTCCGCGGCCGAAGTGGTGTGGGCGCGTGAAGAGCACGACGCTGAAGCGGTCGAGGCGCCTGCGCCGTCTCAAGCGGGCGTGGACGCGCTCGGCGGGCTCGAGATGCTGCTGTTCGAGTTTTTCACAAGCGGTGAGTTGCTGGTCGCGGGGCAGACGTGCCGTCGCTGGCACCGGCTCGCGCGCCTCGACTTGCTGTGGGAGCCGCGACTTGTTACGCCCTTTGAGAAGTACCCGATGCGCGAGCTCATGGGGCTCGGCCAGCAGGTGCCGGCCATCCAGGTGTACATGATCTTCCGCCGCTTGAAGCTCGCGCAGTCGCCGTTCGTGGGGGAAACCGTTGTGTCTGCCGGGGCTGCAGGTGGATGGCCGCTTCCACGACGAGTGGGCGAACGCCGACGAGCGCTCATGACATTGCTGCGTAATCGAGGGAACGACCGGGACGAGCGACTACAGAGACTGCTCGAAATGGAGCTGCGTGTCCGAAACCAAGACGGTGACGGGGCCCCAGCCGCTCCAGCTCCTGAAGCTGGTGTGGGAAGTGAAGAGCAGCAGCTGCAGCAACCGCCAACGCTAACGCTTCAAGCCGCAATTGGATCTGTCGGCCAGGACGCGTCTTCGATCCTTTCGTCCATTATCGGCATGGGAGGGCAAGATCTTCTCGACTTCGACCCCACCGCAAGCGTCCACTTGGTTACTCCTCAACGCACCAGCGCCGCTGCTCTTGCTGGTGACATTACCTCGTCAGCGCAGGTTGCGGCGCCTCCACCGGCAGCTGAAGCTCCGGACAGGATCTTACAAAACCGATTTGCTGGTCTCCTGGCTGCCGCCAATAACCGCAACGTCGATGTGCGGAATCGGCCGCAGCTGAACGCTCGGCATGTTGGCGGCGCCGCATCAGCCGAGGAGGAAGACGTGTTTAGCGTGGTCGATGGCGGGGATCGAGTCAACCTTGCGTCCTGGCTCGCAACCAAGAAGACCGTGTCGGAGTTTGCACTGCGGTCGTTCGTCCGGCAAATGTTGCTTGCAGTGCGAGCGTTGAAGGCTGCTCGCGTGGAGCATATTGACATTTCGATGGCCAACATTGTCGTTGTGCTAGGCAGTGTCAGCCCCTGCAGCGGTGAAAGCGACCTATCGATTGGTGGTCATCATCAACAGGACGCGGAAGAAAAAGCGACAACGGAGGAGGCGATGGAGGGAGTGACGTCTTCTGCGCCGACAAACCCGCTGTTTCAGTTGTTTTACAACCGCAGAAGCCTCCGAGCCGTGACCAGCAACCCTTCGGAACCTGCGTTGGATTTCGCGGTTCCTCGCCCGCTAGGTGTCGACGCGGATTTGGATCGGGATGTCATGCAAGATGTTGACATGCTCGAGCCACGAGGAGAGGAGGGCGCTCCGGTCGACGCAGCAGCGGCGGCACTGGCGGTCGCAACAGCAGCGATTCCGCATGACCTCGGTGTTGGCGGCGCAGGTGTCGCTCGCGGTGGGCTTGGCCTATTTCATCGCGCTACGGCCAGCTTCTCGATGATCCAGTCTGTGTTGAACTGCGCGATCGCGGTGTGGGCGCACGGCCGCTTCACCGACTCGAACACTATCGCGCTACTGACGCTGCTGCTTCGACACCCGACGGAGTTCCCGCGTGGCTTGCGTTCCTTTCTGGAGTACGCCAAGTTTCTGCTCATGACCAACGCCATGTCAGTCGACCGCCTCCTGCAGCACGAGTTTGTCGTCTCGGCCGGTGAAAGCGCGTCACAGTCCTCCAATATCGTCCGGTATACGGACTGGGAAGCAGGGTCGTTCCGCGACGTTGTCGAGTACCGCACGCGCGTGCTCGCGTGGTATCGCAGCTCGACGAACGTCGGAATGGTGGACGTATCGTCCAGCGAGGCAGCCATGGATATTCTAGCCGACGAACTGACGCCGCGAACGGCTCTAGGCCGGCAGTTCTTCACGCAGGCGCTGGAGGAGACGGGCCTGTCGACCGAGCGGTTCGTGAGCATCGTTGCGCCCGCGGACGTTTCTTCCTCGTGGATCCGCGCGCTGGCGTTGACGCAGACGGCGACCCTGCAGCGGCTGGACCTGTCGCGCGTGCACGTGCCGCCGTCGGTGATACTGAAGGAGCTCGCGAAGCTGCCGCGCATCTCGCACTTGCGCCTGCCGCCGCAGTTCCTTCGCGACGAGAACCTCGAGCACCTGATCGCGGCGCTCGAGTACTCGGCGCTGCTGCCCGCGCTTCGCGCCACTGACGACGCCGTGCGTGTGGCGATGGACCGACTCGAGCGGTCGTACACGATGCAGCTCGACATGGTCACGTTCCTGCTCGAGAAGCCCGCGGGGCGATAAATGCTCTCGATAGGAGGATGCGTAGGTTAGGCAGTGGCGGGTTGCCTGTATTTACTTTATGGAGAAACTGGGAGAAACACCTTTCAAAGCGTTGACTCCGTTGCATCGACGCACGGCCACTAGTGGCGCGAGCGCTTGCTGAACAAGTCGATCATGGGGATCTCCTCCAGCTCCCGCCGCGAGCAAAGGTACTCGCCCAGCAGCACCGTCACGGCCGTCGCCGCGCCCTGCACGATCCACCAGTTCCACGTCTTGGGGAACTCGAGGTAGAAGCACTGGACGAGCAGGTCGATGAAGTACAGCGTCACGCCGAAGTCCAGGCACTTCTTGGCGCGCTCCACAAACACGCACAGACACACGGCGCTGCGTAACGTTTGGATATGGACACGAACATATGTGAGCGATCGTTCCCATCTATCCACGGCATCGTGATAGGGAGGCGCACCTGACGAGGCTGGCGGCCAGCACGGCGAGGCAGTTCTTGATGCCGTCGACCGTCGCGAGCGAATGCGTGTGGTACGCGAAGAACTGGTCCATGGACGCGCTCGAGCCATGGCACAGCGCCAGGAACAGCCCGCGCGCCACGTAGTGCGAGCACTTGGTTCACGAGCGGACAGCGACGCATTGTTTCACACGTTAGTACTTGAGTTTTGCTGCGTTCTCGGCGGCAAAGCGCGCAGTGAAGAGAGCAGAGAGAGAGAGGCGCACCTGCATACAGATCATCTGCAGTACGATGAGCCTCGGCGCCCACCGCGTCGCGCCGTAGAACTTGGGCATCCTTCCTCCTCGATCTCGTGCGTCGGTCGACCCAAAGCTTTTCGTCGTTTGCTGTTCTTTCCCAAGGCTTCCGCAAACTGTTATGAACGTATAGAACAAACATACAGTCCTGGCCAAAAGTAAATGAGGTCGCAATTTTGGCCCGAAAATCAGCCAATAGGAACTCTACAACGCTCAAAATCGGCCCAAATACTCCTCAAATCGTATTTGAGACGATGGCAGCATTTTTTTCCGCACTTG
>JAADYG010000156.1:0-51228 GCA_023338115.1 Phytopythium boreale
GCGTGCTGGAGTGGAAACGATATCGAATCCCCGGTCTCTGGCTCAACCCATCGGCAGATTGAGTCAGGACTAGGGAAACTGCCAACATCCAGCAGGCCGTTGAGGATGGTTGAAATGTCGTTCGAGCCGTCCGATCCGATCGCGCGGTCCAGAATACCGCTTTGGAGGTCCTCGATCTCGCTGCTTTCCCAATCACTGCTGTCGAGCGTCACGTGCTGGAGCATGAGCACCACGATTGGGAAGATGATCACGACGTCCGAAGCAGATACCTCGAATTGGTCGCCATTCGAGAGCACGGTAACGTTGCCGCTCTCCATCTTGACCACTTGCCCGTGCTGAACGTGCCCGTCAATGAGTGTCGCGACTGCTTGTCGAACCGGAGACGTGCGGCCGGCACGGTTCATCTCCGTAGCGGTCACCACGCTCTTCGCGGCGATCTCGCGCTTGACGCGACCAGTCACCCCACTCAAACTGCGGAAGGAGACACTGTCCGGGTCGAGCTTGGTCACTTTCGCGTAGAACGGACTCGAGAGATCGGCCTCCACTTGCTCGGGAAGCAGGTGTAGATACGAACGGGAGGTGAGGCGACTCATAATCCCGGAGCGGAGAAGGTGAGGTAGGAAGCGAGGCGCGAGGGCTTAAACGTGCGAGCACGAGCAGGCGAATCTGAAACTAGCCCACGACGTCTACGACGCTGCCTACGTTGGTTTCGCCTCCTCCTAAAAAGCTATTTTCGTCTACTGCGTATCTAAAAATTCCAATAGCCACTGCGCGTGCACAACTGTCAAATCACTCATCAGCGTGCGTCGGGTGAAATACCGTACAGAAAATGAAGGTGTAGACGAACAAAAACTACTGTTCGTCCTAACAAGTTTCACTCCTCGAGCTGTAATCAGTCATTACAATGTACCAGCTACGGTATCTGGATAGTTTGCACGCCGCTGTTTTGTACGGTAAGGACCACTTATTGCTTGTCCGACGTACTAACGCAGGATGGGAAGAAAGACTTGTCACCACACCCGATCCCCGACCAACCAACCACACCGCATGCTGGAGCCACAACCTAATCTGCCTGCCAGGTGCAAGATGCCGATCTTCTCGTGTGGGTTGCCTCTGCGGACCGCCGGCTTGGCGTCTCTGGCGCTTGCGCTAGGCGCGATCATCAGCACCAGCAGCGTCGATAGCAAGACCATGGCCTCCTCTTCATCTTCTTCCGACGCGGTCTACTATCACGACCCGCTGGTCCTCGAGGAGCACGAGATCTCGGACGCGTCCTCATCCGGGATGACCAACGCCAACTTCGTCAAGACGTCCACGCTGAGCTTGCCGGCGTCGATCACCGAGGCGGATAACACTGCGCTGGAGCTCTCGCTCTTCGCTCCTAGCCGCGTCTTCATCGACTACGTCGACTACGAGAACGGGAGCTACCTCGTCAACAGCTCGACGTACATGGAAATCAATATGTACGGCGACACGGCGGAGCTGGTGGGCCAAATGGGCGTACAAACACTTGGGAACACGGAGGATGGAGTCTTCAGCCTGATCATCTACGGACCGCCGGATTCCGCGGCCACCAGCGGAGATAGCAGCAGCGTGTCGTCGGGAAACCTGCTCGTCGTCATCTCCATCTTTCGCCGGAACCAGCTCCGATTCTTCGTCGGTGGCGACGGAGAAGACCCTCTCGGCCGCGAGATCGTCATCGGCGACGGCGTCTTGCGCGTCCAGGACGACAGCCCGCGGTTAATTCCCGTCTCAAGCGGCAATCTTGAGTTCGAGGGTGCCAGCGGGTCGTCTGATTTCGATCTCAGAGTAAACTCCTTCCTGGCGACCGTCAGCGGCTACACTGCGCTGTATGTACTGTCGCCGTCGACAGTGCTCGACTTGGACTCACTCTACATCGAAGTCGACGAGAAGGCCAGTCTGTACATGGACGTCTCGTCCATCGTCACCAGCGTCGAGACCTCTCTGTGGACGGACTATGGGGGCACCATTGTTGCCATTGCTGGAACCGTCAACACCACGACGCTCGACTTGAAATCCAGCTTCAGCACCGGCCTCTGCCTCTATGTGACGGACTCGCTTCAGGTTGGCGAGGCGGAGTTGAATGACGACGAAAACTACATAGTATTGCCGGGGAAGACCGCGGGCATCGAGGTCGAAGGGACATACACGTGCGGCAAGGCGGTGATGCCGGAGCGCGTACCAAGAGACATCACGCTCACAACCACCACGTTTACGGCTTCGAACGAGACCTTGACGGTGTCATCGGCGTCGTCAACTGCCGACAACGCGTCGAGCGCGCAGTCGTGCGCGATGCCTGTGCTGATCGCGATGTCGCTGCTGGCGGGCTCGTTCTTCCATTAGGCATCCGTGGCTCCTTGTGCTGATAGAGGACACAGGCGTGAACCCGCTGCCGGATCTCGACGTGCATGCTTTACTCATTGTTAAGCTTCATAATACAAGCTTTCAATCGAATCTTCAAATCGCTTGCCGGTCAGCATCACCGGACAGCGCGCTCGTCAGATTGCTGGTGCATCATCAAGTATCGAGAGGAGACCACGCGAGGCTGAGCGCGCTCGCTCCAACAACGATAACAGCGACGACACCTGGTAACGGACGCGCGCTGCTCCCCGTGGTTGGAGCTGGTGTGGCCGTGTTGTCGCTCTCGCTTGATGGCGTGGTCGTGACGGGCACTGTAGTCGTCTCTGGCTTTGTGGTGCTCGGGGTCTCCGTAGTCGCCTCCGGCTCGGTCGTCGCTGCTGACGATTCCGCCGTGTCGCATTCGTACACGATGTAGCGGACACTGCGGTACACGTTGTTGCCGTCGCTGTCGAAGCAGTCGGGCAGCTGCGTCGTCACGTTGGTCAGGTACTCGACGCACGCCTCGTTATCGCATACGTCGCTGTATGTCGTGCGGCCGGCAGCGATGGAGCTCACGGAGCAGTCGGAGCTGGTCTCGGCCTCTTCAGACGTGAAGGCTTCGACCTCGGCCAGATCGGAGGCGGTGCAGTTGTTGATCTCGCACAGCGACAGCGTCAGGTTGAGCTCCTCGTAGTAGTTGGTGCCCTCATACTCACAGTCAGGCATGCGCGTGATGACGTCGGCCATGAACTGCACACACGCGTTGTGCTCGCAGTAGTCGGCGGTAGAGGACGAGTCAGTCGTTCCAAGCGAGCAGTCGACGCTGTCCGTGATCTCCCCGCCTGCCTGCACCAGCATCCCGATCTCGGTGCTGTTGCATTCCGCCGCGCGCCCCGTCGAGAACGCCAAGGGCGCGACCAGTAGCACGAGCAAGCGCGCGAGTGGAGGCATGGGTCGCCGGAGCAGTAGCTGCCTGGTTTCTTCGGGGTCGGAGAATCGAGAATGACAAGCGCAACTGGAGACTTTAGTCACGCAAGAGCGTCGCCATCGATGGAGATGAGCAGCTAAGCAGTGCGCTGCTGGCTGTACCCAAGAGAAGGTGTTTGCGTCAATAGGTGGTGTAATAGCGTGGGGATGATCCCATTCATTTGGAATAGTTATTGTCACTGTTAAGTCATTAGTCACATAATGATCAGCATATGATCATATGTATCAACTCTTGGTCTTTAAAGCGGACCCAACTGCAAAAATGTTCGACCAGTAGAAATACAGTACAATACAGTACACACATACAATATCAGTACAGACTCGTAATAATCATTTACAAATTAGTGCACATGGGATGTTATAAGTTACGGCTGCTGGCTGAGCAAAGTCGGACGGCCATCGGGTGTTTGCATTTTGGTTGAGTCGCGTTTTGCGTGCTTGACGCAGGTCCAGCGCGCGCGCGTTGGACACGCGCGGTCGCTTCTTGCTGTCCGATGGGCACTAAGTGCCCGGCACTTAGTCCTGGCCGATTTGCAGTCGGTCGGTGAAACTTCGAACGTTCTTAGGAACGTGCCTTTGGCGGGGAAGGATGCGCACACCCGAGCAGCATCTGCAGCGTCGGCCTGCGACCGACAATGAGCACAATTTGAAGCAAGGTCGGACGCGCCACAACCGACATCGATGTTCCAGTATTGAGTGTATTGTACAGTACCCATGGAGACAAACCGAGAGCCAATTTGCTTGTGGCCCTGTAATACAGTTCTTATACAGTACATCTCTCGTGGCGCCATTGTGCTTGTTTGAGCTTTCTTGCTCCACCGAGAGCGTGTCTTTTGCGTCTCGAAGGCGCTGCACATCCTGCACACCCGGCCGTGACAATGCCATGATCTTGATGAGTCGCGTAGACACTCACTAAACCGATGTTTCTATGAATTAGTATTAATCATTTGAGTATTTTAATTTTTTTACAAAGAGCAAAATAACTCCATAAACAAATAATGGGTGATTTGGAATTGTATGCAACTTTCTGTGTCAAAAGTGGCGGCATGCAGTACTTGGTCGTTGGCCATCTCACCTGCTTTTGGTAATCATCTGCCAAAATACTGAAACGGCTCTGCGCAGCCAGGCGCGGGTTTCCGTGTCCCCAACCCAGCCCACGAGAAGCCCGCCCGCATGATCTCACGAAGCGATCCTATACGAGAGTATAGTACAGTACCGACATTGCTGCTGACAATAGCACGTGAACATTTTACGGAAATTAGATGGAAACTGCGAGGGGAACAATGCCTTGTTGTTTCATTGCACCGCGTGAATCCTAGCACTGGTTCCATACGGAACGAGCGCGGAAATATCGACGGCGAGCGTGGCGTCCTTTGCTTGGTTGGCAGGCTGTCTGGGTTCCGACCCGTCACATTTGTTTCCCATCAACAGACCCACCCTCCTTGAACCCGGCCCATTTCCGGACGGACCGGCTGGTGTGTTGAGTGTTGTTCGCTCTAATCTTCCGTGTTTTACGATAATCCGTTAAAGATTAGTGCTCAGTGGGGGAAAAGAATGCGGGGCGAGTGGCCCGAAGTAAGTGAAGAAGAACGACAAGGCGGAAGGGAAGCGGCATCTCTTAGGTGCCCGACTCCTCCACTCCTCCGGCTCGCTCTCGGTCCCTCGCGCTCCGCATCGAGCGCCCTCCGGCGTGTGCGTGCAGGAGATCCAGGGGAGTGTGTCCTCCTCGCGTTTGCGCGGTTTTCCTGCGTCTAGAGCGTGAACGAGAGGGGAGAAACTCGCCTCTTGATCGGTGAGTGTTGGGACGAAAGAACGATGAGAGGGCGAGCTTCTTGGTGAGGAACCGAGCAGGGAAGACTCACTACCCGCGTATGTGTCTCCCCGTGTGTGTTTTCCCCCTCCGGAAGCCATGAGCGGCTCGTTCAAGCAGTCGCAGAAGACATTCTTGTCGCCGACGGACGTGGCGGAACTGACGGCCGCGGCGGTCGCGGCGCTGCCCTCGTCCATCTCGCAGGCGGCGGCCGGCATGACACTCACGTCCAAGAAGGCGTCGACCACACACCGCGCCGACAATGGGGACATCGTGCATCACCACCAGTCGACGCACCGCGGCGGCAACGCGACGCTCGTGACGTCCACGACCACGACGATCCACAGCGCGGCAGGCGCCAACGCCAAGCAGCCGACGACCACGACCACCACGACCACGACGTCGCTGCAGCAGCAGCAGTTCTCGATCCACGCGAGCCACTCGCACGGCCACCATCACCACCACCACCTCGCCCACGGCGCCAGTCTGCTCTCGAACGGCAGTCTTAGCGGACTTGCGGGCGCGGGAGCCGCCGCCGCCGCCGCTGCTGGCGCGCTGATGGGGCCCGCACTCGATGGGTCGCTCGTCGGGAACGGCAGCAGCGCGAGTCTGGCGGCGTCCGCCTCGTTTCAGGGCGATCTGAACAAGATTGACCAGGGACTCAACTCGGAAGACGCCGACGTGCAGCTCGAGGCCGCCAAGAAGCTGCGCGTGCTGCTCTCGTCGGAGCGTGACCTGCTCATTCGCCAGGTAATCGACGACGAACGCATGATCGTGGGTTACAAGGGGTGCCGCTGCGGTGGCGTTCTCGCTCGTGCATGTGCTTTGTTACGATTCTGACGCGAACATATGACCTGGTGTCCACCGCAACTAAAAGATGCTGGAGAAGAACTGGACTCCGCGGCTGATCAAGTGGCTGCGCCTCCGCGACCGCCCGACGCTGCAGGTCGAAGCGCTTTGGGCGCTGACCAACATCGCGGCCGGCGCGACGGACAACACGTCGGTTCTGCTTCAGAACGGTGTGATTCCGACTCTGGTGTCGCTGTTGGACTCGTCGAACGAAGAGGTAATGCCGACCCATCGTTCGGACTGCATCGCTTACTCGTCGTCGATGTACACTCAACGCTGAACCTCACGTTGTGGTTGACATTTGCACTTAAAGGTGCTGGAGCAGTCAGTGTGGGTGCTCGGCAACTTGGCGGGTGAAGGTGCAGCGACGCGCGATCTGGTGCTGAGCGCAGGGGCTCTGCCTCCGTTGGTGAACAACCTCAAGAAGACGCCTTGGGACCGCTTGTCGCTTCTGCGGATCCTCACGTGGACCATCAGCAACCTGTGTGACGGCCAGCCGCGGCCAGTGTTCGACATCGGCATCATCCTCCCGTATCTCGCCAAGGTATGAGCTTTGTGTGCTTCGCAGTTTGTAATTTGGGCGATGACTTTGACGTAACCATCCATATCTATGCACTGCCGTATCACTATTGTAGATGCTCACGAGCACCGACACGGAGATCCTGAGCCATGTGTGCTGGGCGTTCTCGCACTTGTGCGACGGACCGAGCACGCATATCCAGGCCGTTGTGGACTCGGACGTATGCTTCCGTCTCGTGGAGCTGTTGAGCCACTCGTCGTGGCGCGTCACCAAGCCGGCTCTGCGTGCGATTGGGAACATTGTGTGCGCCGAGGATGACCATGACTACACGCAGCACATTATCGAGTGTGGGGCCGTGCCGTCACTGCGGCGACTGATCGCGCACTCGAACCGCGAGATCCAGAAGGAGGCGTGTTGGACGCTGTCCAACATTGCCGCGGGCACCGTCGACCAGATCCAGTGCGTGCTCGATTCTGGTTGCATCCCGTCGCTTATGGAGCTGGCATCGTCGAACACGACGGACGCTGAGGTCAAGAGCGAGGCGTGCTGGGTGGTGCTGAACGCAACGTCGTGTGGCTCGGACAGCCAGATCGAGTACCTCGTGAACCAGGGATGCATCCAGATTCTAGGCAATTTACTGGAGGAGACGAGCATGGTCATGATGGCACTGGAGGGGCTCGAGCGGATCCTGCAGGTCGGCGAACTCGAGGCCAAGCGGACGGACTCGCCCAATCCGTACGCGAGCCTGATGGCGTCGGCCAACATAGAGACGCTCGTATCGCACAAGTCGGCCACGGTTGCGAAGCGCGCGTCACGAATTTGGCAGCAGCACTTCGTCACGTGCGCGATCTGCGGCGGCCCGTTCTCGAAGCACTCAAACGACACGTTTTTCTGCGATGAGTGCAAGTGCAACGTGTGCAAGAACTGCGACTGCACGGTGTTCCATCTCAAGTACCAAGAAAGCCTGTGGAAGGAGGAGACGGAGAAGGAGACCAACGAGAAGCAGGCGAAGCAGGCGTCCAAGCGCAACAAGCGACAGAAGAAGCGTCTGCGCACCAAGGAGCGCAAGGCGGCGCAATTGCGAGGGCAGCAGCAGAGCCAGAAGTCTGGCCCGGGAAGCAATGGCAATGGCAACGGCTCTCGCAAGAAGTCGTCGTTGCAGCAGCAAAACGACGGCGGCTCGTCTTCGGATGGGGGTTCGTCGACCAAGTCTCGGGGCAAGAAGCGGAATGATCAGCAGGCAGGTGGACAGCGCCCCGACAACGGCGACGACTCGTCAGAGAATGAGACGAACGAGGAGGACGACGAGGACGAGCGCGCTTCGAACCCGGGTGTGGACGACAGCGTCGAGTTCCCTGACAACTCTAAGCTGTTGGACGAGATGGTGGACGCGAACGACCGGCTGGTCTCGTACCTGCTTGAGACAGGCTCGATCATGGCGCTGGCGGAGAGACTCGACATGGAGGACGATAGCTTGTGGATCGTGGCAGAGAAGGACCGGCCCGCCATTCACGCCTAGTGGGTGTTTTGTTGTAGTTGTGTTGGTTGGTGTGGTGGAGGGATGAAGACCGTTCCTGTTCTCTCCCCGCTGCGATATGGGCGCGCAAGGCAAGAAGACAAGATAAGCGACGGACGGACGCAGTTGGGCAACGCGTTCGACCGCCGGGCTTGTGGGTTTGTCGTCGGCCGTCCCCCGCGCGCGTGGCTGTTAATGAGAGTGCGAAATACGAGACGAGCGACGAAGAAGAACGCCGCGGGGGAAGCGCGAAGCACGCGCGGGATTGGACTGAAGCGAGGAGTATCGAGAAGATCAGCGAGAAGCGGGCAGGAGAACGCAACGAAACACTTGGGCAAGAAGAAAATGAACATGAAAACAAGAGAAAACACGAAGTCGACATGACGATCTTCATCGCGCGCATGCTCATGTTGAGAGCATCGAGGCTCTTCCACTGAGGGTGGAGTCCAAATGTGAACGTGCATTACAGACAAATGGCACCCGGAATCTCGGCGTCTAACGCTCCAAAAAGCAGGAAGGAAGGACGGCAACGCGGTCAAGAAGGGGGCCCACAAAATAATCAACTCTTTTGTTCTTTCCTCGATTTATCACGTTAGCGCAGCCAGCAGCACTCGCTCTTCTTCTCCGCACCACTAGCCGCAGCACCGAGTCGACCGAGAGAGCCATGGAGATCCACGCGACGCCGCCCTTCAGAGGAGGAGACGCCCGCTAGCTAGCCGCCGAGGCGATCCATCGAGGTCCGAAGCAGCCGGAGCCGCCGGACAAAAGAAATCGGTTTCCGGGCCCACCAAACTTGCTTCTTTCTTTCCTGTTGCCTGGTCCATCTACTTGGGTGTCGAGAGCAGCCGCGCGCCCGCCTCGGGAACAATCAACAGATCGTAATAGCACACTGGAGGAATCGGGAGGAGGGCTTTACTCCGTCTTCTTGCGGTACTGGCAGCCGTCCGTGAGGCGGGCCTTGCCGCCCGTGGGCTGGCACAGCATGACCGAGCAGCTGCCGCACAGGACAACCGTCTGCGCGTGGCTGAAGACGGTCGTGCTGTAGGAGGAGGAAGAGAAGGAGCGAGGATGGCGTCGCGTCAGTCGGGGAAGGGTCTCAATGCGTAGCTGTACGAGAGCAGAGGCGGCTTACATGTTGAAGCAGCCCGGGCACTTGACGTCCATGAAGTACGAGTTGGGGCTCTGTACCAGGCGCTTGAGCTTGTGCTTGGAGGCCTCCTCCGAAGCAGACGGGTGCAGAAGATCACGCGGCTGCACAGCATCATCACATGACACCATTAGTCACCGCTCGCAGACGCCAAGCGCAAGTTTCTGGTCGACGTGTGAAGCGCGCGATAGTAGGTCCGGAGGAGGAGGAGGAGGTCGACGCGAGCGCTGCGACAGTGTCGACGACCTATTACAGTCGCGTTCCTGTTTGTCGCCGCCGAAGACGCGGTTGGAAGCATGCCCTGCCCTGCTTGCCGGGCCCACCGCCGCGTGGTCAACCCATTCGCCGCTGTTTCCGTGTCGCCGCTGCACGACCACCCGACCGCTCCATCGCTCCATCGCTCCATCGCTCCTCCTTTCCTCCGGCGCTGCCCGCACGCCCTCGACGCGTCCACATCCCCGCCAAATCCCAACCCAACGCACCATTATTGTTGGCTCTGGATCACGAAGAAAGGAAGAAGTCGAGTGGTTTTCGCTCCGCTTGGCCTCCGCGCGCCCCGGCCGGCGCTCATACTCGCCAATATGAATGGTGGAGAGCTCCGAACCGCTGAACCGCCGGTTAAAAAGTGCCGGACCGGTCCCGCCGGAACAGTTTGGTGTGGCCCACGCCGAATAAGACACCGCCCTAAATTCGCATAGTGCGAACTTAGCGCATGCCGTAACAACCTCTAAACCGAACTTAACGTGACACTTGAGCGCCAAACGCGCCGACCGACCGACAGACACCTTTGGGCGCCATGAAGTTCGCCATCCTGGACGACGACGACGACGGCTATGACGCGCCGCCGTGGGCCGCGCGGGCGCCGCACAAACCGGAGGTGAAGGACGCCGCGCTGTGTCCGCCTGCGCGCGCGCGTTTCCGCGCTCCTAGCGACGACGAGGACGATGAGTCGACGGCGTCCAGCGACCAGGACGACGACAGGCAGGATGCGAGCAGCGAGGAGGACGAGGACGACGAGGATGTTGCGGCGCACCTGGCCATGCTGCGCGTCGTCGGCAAGACCCGCCAAGGTACATACCAGCTATAATCAGACGCGGTTGCGCTCGTGGGGCTGACTGGGACGCGTGACAGAGCTACAGCGGCACGTGGAGCGGTCGTGTGAGCGCAAGGCCGCGGCTGCCGTGGCGGCCAGCGCCGCGTACCAGTCGCTGTGCGGGACGCTGGAGCGCGCGCGGCACGAGGCGGACGAGAAGATGCGCAGCGGACGGCGCGGAGGTGACGAGATGGCTGCTATCGCGCGCAAGAACGCCGCGCTCGAGCAGCAGTCGGCCAGAGTGCTGGCGCAGGTGCGTTGGTACTTGTTGATACAATAAGGAAGCCATACCCAGCCATTCGTTGCGTAAAAGAGCGGTCGATGGCTGGTCAGTCGACTTTCTGATGGTGTTCTGACTGGGATGCTGTTATGACGGACGGAGCAGCGCCGGAAGACGGAGCGTGCGGCGCTGGAGCAGGTGGCGGCTGAGCTCGCGGCTTACGAAAAGGCGCGCGAGGCCGCGCTCAAGCGCGAACAGGAGGCGCTGAAGCGGGAGGAAGAGGCACGGCGTCGCGAAGAGGAAGCTCGTGAGCAGGTGGGTCGATACGTCGTTATTCGATACCATCAAGCAGTTACTGACGGGAGTTATGACGCCTACTGGTGCGTCGACATGTAGGAGCAACGCGATCGGGAGGACAGAGCGGAACGCGAGCGAGCGCAGAAGCAGGCGGTGGAGGAGGCGCAGGCCAAGGCCAAGGCGGCAGCGGCCGACCGAGCTGCTGCTGCCGCAGCGGTGCAGCGTCAAAAAGAAGCTGAGAGCGAAGCCGAGAAGAAGAAAAAGGCCGAGGTCAAGCAGGCGGCGGATCGCGCGGCCAAGCAGCACATCATAGAGGCACAGGCACGGCTGGACCGGCTCGAGAAGCTCCAGCAGCACACTGAAAGCATTCTCGCGAGCCCCGACCCGACCGTCAAGAGGATCCGCGTCGACATCAAGCTCAAGGTACGTCTCTTGTTCACTAGCAACCGTAGCGATGGCCTTGTGACTCATTTCGTCCCTAATCATTCGATGAAAATAGGCTGGCGCTTGCAACCAGATCTCGGCGGCGCCGTCGGCTATTCGCGCGGTTGTGAGCAAGCTCCAGCAGCTTTTGCAAACTGCACGAGCTGCGGGCAGCGAGTACTTCGACTTTGCGCTCGACCTAGTCGCGACGAACCTGACCAAGCAAGCGCGCGTCGTGCTCGACTACAAGTGAGTTCACGGCCGCAGTATAGCGATGGAGCCAAGCATGGTTGTGATCTCACCCGTATCGTTGCAACTAATGTCCTGTAGGGCCTGCTTCCCGGTCGCGTACGTGATCACGATGGCGTGCACGGACACGCCCGAGCTTGCGGATGTGGTGCTGGCGCATTTCCACAAGATGTGCGTGTTCACCATCCCGGACAACCCGGCCAAGCATGCGGACCAGAGCGTAGCCGAGTACAAGCAGTCGGTCGGCTTCGAGCCCGCGGTGGGCGAAAGCTCGGACCCGGATGGACTGGAGCACGTGACGGTCTACACGAAGCGCATGACAATGATCGTCGCGGTCCTCGCCGCCGTTCGGCAAACGTTCCCGTGGGATGGGCGGCCTCAACCCGCCGGACTCGCGCTCGGCGACTGCTGGACGTGGCTCGCGCGAATCGCGAACGATCCGCCCCACCTCATGACGGGCGCGCTCATGCTCACGATCCTCGAGGTTGCGGGCTTCGAGCAGCTCCGCAACTACAAGCGGCAGTTCCACAAGCTGCTCATGCTCATCGCGCGAGACGTGTGCCCGAGGCTGAGTAAGGACGCCAGAACGGGCGCCGCCAACGCTGCGGGCCAGCTCGCCATGTTCATCTCGCAGTACCAGGCTAACGGCAGCACTCTCAATGAGCCCGACGGCCGCAAGCTCGAGGAGACACGCCTTACAGAAGCGGACGAGGAGCGCTCGGACAATGATCGCGGTGGAGGAGGGGGTTATGGTGGTGGTGGGGGTTATGATGGTGGCGGCGGCTACGGCGGTGGCAGATCGTCGGGCAGTGGACGAGGACGTGGACGTGGCCGCGGGCGTGGTCGCTGATCGCAGTGGGAAGAGATGCCTACCTTGAATAGTTAGGAGATTGGCGTCCAAGGATAGATCAAAAGACTATTCGGCAGCGGCAGGCGATGATGTATAAAGAACCACCACACTACAGAGTCGATCTCAAGCGCAGCATGTTGACTCAGTAGTGCGAGTAAACGCCATCGCGTTTGCCCTCTTCGTCGAGGTAGCTCGACCTCATAGTAGCGTTAGTTCAGGTGGATCGTCGGCGCCACGGGGTTGCCCGGTTGCATGGTAAAGCTGATGTCGCACGCGTAGAACGGCAGTGCCTCGCCCTCCTTCAGGTCCTTGCCGCCCGTTGTCATTTGCTTGACGGCCGTCAGCGGCAGCATGCCTTAGGGATCGAAACGCCCACAGCCGCCTTGTCAAACACGTTGCCCTCCTGGAGGATGCGCGTGTGGCCGCCGCCGCCGTGGCCCTCACGCTCTCACGTGTGGTGTGGAAGTTAGCAGAACTCCGGGAGGAATCCGCGAGGGAACGCAGTTGTGTGTGTGAACCTGCGCATGCCGTGACGACTTCACTCGCCGCTCCAACTGCCACATCTACAATAACCATATACCCATTATACAAACGTGTCGTACACAAAGAGGCGAAAAACCCAATGGGACGGATTTGACCATACCGAGCGCGAGGTGCCACCAGCCCAGAGGTCAGCGTCATCGGTCCTGGAGCTGCGTGAGCTGTCGGGTTGTCACCGTAACTCTGTTAGAAGTTCTAGTCGTCCGTGACCTCAATGCCGACGCAGATCTCGTCCTGGACGCGCAAGATCATGCTCCATGCGTTTGGATATGGGCGCCGACGTGCCAGACTCGACGCTGTCCTTGGGCGTCGTTGTCCTCCGACAGCGGCGCCAGCAGGAACTGCTCCGGGCGAATCTGCTTGCCCGAGCCCACGACCCCGTACTCGCTCGCGCGCTGCTGCTCCTGCACCAAGAGCACCGCGCCCAGCGTCGCCATCCAGGCGCGCGAGGCGGGCTTCACGATGTCGTGTCGGTCGCTGAGAAGGTGTTGTGGTACACATTAAACTTCAACTTTGTTCATCAGAGTGATGGTCGCAAGAATCATGAGGCGACACCACCACCAACAACAGCAAGTGCCAATGTGGTCGCGCTTCGGGTGCGCGTGTTGCACAACTTCTTACTGTTGTCTTGTAGGAAATGACGAGCAACGTTACGAATGGATGGTCTGACTCATGTGCGGCTTCGCTATGGCTTCACGTAGCGGAACGAACGGTCCTCTTGGAGGGCGCGGGCCACAACACCTATCGCGGTCGACAACAAGCGCGGCGAGCGATCAGTCAATACGGCGCATGCAACGAAGAAGGATGCGTCTACGTAGGCACTTTATTAGAGTGAGCGTGGGCACGCCAACACGTTTCCTCGGTGCTGATGAGCGAGGCGGGCGGCGCGAGAGCCACGGCTGTAGCGGAGTGCTGGAGTGAAGAGCGAAAGTCGGGGCGTGTTTCTGCCCATAGTTTATGGTCGACCGGAACGTCAAGGGAAGTGGAGCGTTGATGGGGACGAGGCTGACACTCTATTCAGACACCAAAGAGAGGTCAGGCACTCCATAAAGTAAGTACGCATGCAAGACGCGAGGCAAACTCGCAACTACCTGGCTCGCAACGACGTGTGCGGTTAGTCTTGATATCTAGCTGTTGTTGACACCACCAAAGGCACGGTCAGCCCAACTCGGTCCGATGCGAGCAAGCCCCAACAGCAGTCACTCCGGTCGCAAGTCCACCGCGTGGTGGCTCTGCAGCCTCGTCACGCAGCTCGGCAGCCGCGCTGGGTGCCGATCGTGCCTCATCACCATCGCTTCGCTGCTATCATCTTGCGCCTGGGCTGTCACGGTCTCGAGATGTCCTGCGTCCGCGAGAGCCTCGGCGGCTGCGACCTCCATGTCGTTGAACTTGGTGAGGTGATTCTTGTAAGCCTCCCCGCAGGCGCAAGTGAAGCTGGCACACGCCAGGGTGTCGGTATGGTCGAGGATCTCCGCTAGCGTCGTCAAGCCTTGCGATCGCTTCGTCAGCGAAAGCACATGCACCTCCCGCTTGCGAGGACCACGGAGCGGGCGGCCAGCGGCGTCGGTCTTCGGGCACAACACAAGCCAGAAGAACGTCCAGGCGTCGTGGAGATCAGTGGCCACGGTGACCACAGGACCCTTAGCGTGGTGGTCAAGCGCGATTAGCTGCGCGATAGCCTGGCCATGGGTCGAGGGCGGGTCGACGAGACTCTTGTGACTTGACTTGTCGTCCGTCGCCTTCTTGGTTTCAATGGCGACGTGCACGTTCTGCTGCTCTGTGGCACGCCCGGTCCGGATGACCATCAGGTCCGCGAAGCCGACCAGCTTGAGTTGCCGTCGAGAGAGGTCCGTCTCGAGCTTCCATTCCTCCTTCCGGTTATCAGCATGGACCAACCGCGTCTTAAGCGTGGGAAGCAGCTTCACGAGGTGGTTAGCGTAGTCCTCTGCTTGCTGCGTCTCCGTTTTGCGCTCCCACTTGAAATGCTTGGTGCGCTTCCGCTCCGGTTGAGTCGACACGTCAACAATTGCTGCTCCGATGTCGCGCGTCACCAGGTCCAGCTTGCAGAGAACGATCTCCTCGCTTCCGTGCGTCATCTTCGACATGAGGAACGTCTCGCAATTCGCCGCGTCGATCCGGCGGTCCCGACGATCGCCAAGCTTCTCGATCGTAGTCGCCACGTTGTTGATCGCGTTCAAGATCTTCTGCGCCATGTTGTCGTCGCCGAGAACCCCGCCGTCCTCGCGCGCTGGTTTCATCTCCGTGTCGCCGGCTGCGTCCATGGGCTTGGCCGAGTGCTTGAGAGTTCGTGTCCTTGCGAGCGGCTGGTCTGGTTCTTGAGCGGTGCGAGGCGGATCGAAGAATGAGGAAGCGGCAGCGTGGAGCGCCGAGACGATCGCTTTCCTTTCCTTTCGCCGAGCGCAAAGCGCGGAAACGCGAGGGTTGAAGTGCCGGTGTTTGGGTCCAGTAGTTGCCGAATAAAGGTATGACCTTGAAGCGCCAGATTGCGCTGGATTGCGCTGGCCGATTCCTTTGCCAATGCTGGTCAGTGGGAGTATAATAGACGTGTGTGTTTGAACGCTGAGCTTGGACCAACACGACTTCGGCCTTAGTCTCCTTGTTGATATGCGCGCGTTTGTGTTCCCCAGGGTTTGCATCACATTGACGATGCTGCTTGCAACGAAGTGGTTAAACGCACCAGCACAAGGCTCCGAGTGAGGTGGTTGGCTAGCTAATGGTCCTTCCTTGCTGCTGTTATGGTCCTCACGTCACACACACTACGATGTGGAAGCCGCCTACTTTGTCCGACGCCGTCGACCACCGTTCGAACGACGCGATCAGCCGAGCGTGGGCATGACGGTGCCGTACTGGGTCTTCTCCTTGTACTCCCACTGGGCCGTGACCGTCTTGATCTGCGTGTAAAAGTTGATGCCGGCCTTGCCGTAGAAGTTCAGGTCGCCGCGGATGGACGCGCGCGAGCCTGTGAACGAGAACATGGGCAGCGGCACGGGGATCGGCACGTTGATGCCGACCTGGCCGACGTCGATCTCGTGCTGGAACTTGCGCGCCGCCGGGCCCGACGACGTGAAGATGGACGTGCCGTTGCCGTACGGGTTCTTGTTGATGAGCTCGATCGCGTCCTCGAGCGTGTCGACCGACAGGCACGACAGCACCGGGGCGAAGATCTCCTCCACGTACGCCGGGTTGTCCGTGCCGACCTGGTTGAGCACGGTCGGGCCGACGAAGTTGCCGTTCGGGTACTTGGGCACCTTGACGCCACGCCCGTCAAGCAGCAGCTCGGCACCGGCATCCACGCCCTCCTGGATGAGGCGCTCGGCGCGCGCCTTGGCCTCGCGCGTGATGAGCGGACCCACGTCCGTGTTGGGCTCGAGCCCGCCGTTCACGCTCAGCGTCTTGGCCTTGGCGACCACGTCGTGCACCCACTCCTTGGTCTTGCCCACAAACACCACGACCGACAGCGCCATGCAGCGCTGGCCCGCAGCACCGAACGCCGCGCCAGCGATCGCGTTGATCGCCTGCTCCTTGTCGCAGTCCGGCAGCACCACCGCGTGGTTCTTGGCGCCCAGGTTGGCCTGCACGCGCTTGCCATTCGCACTGCCCCGCGCGTGGATGTACTCGCCCGCCGCGTTGCCGCCCACAAACGAGATGGCGCGCACCGCGGGCGCGTCGCAGATGAAGTTGACTGCGTCCTGTATCAAAAGTGTAGCCATGCATCGTTTCATTAGTCGCGAAGAGCTCCCTCGGATCAGTGACATTTTAGTCAACGGAGGACGATCCCGGATGAGTGTCACAGTGGAGACGTACATGAGCACCGTGGATGATGTTGAGCACGCCGTCCGGGAGGCCGGCCTCCTGCGCGAGACGCGCGAGGATCTGTGGACCAATGCAGCACGTTGTTAGTGGAGGCCATTCAAGGTATAAGTGCTACCCGGAGACGCACCATGGAGGCGCCGGGGTCCTTCTCCGAGGGCTTCATGATGTACGTGTTGCCCGTGACGGTGGCCACGGGGAACATCCAGAGCGGGATCATGGCCGGGAAGTTGAACGGGCAGATGCCGGCGCAGACGCCGAGCGGCTGCTTGTACGAGTACGTGTCGAGAGAGTTGGCGAGGTTCTCAGCCGTCTCGCCCATGACGGCGGACGCCGCGCCGCACGTATACTCGACGACCTCGAGGCCGCGGAACACGTCGCCGCGCGCGTCCGGCAGCGTTTTGCCCTGCTCGTGCGTGATCGACAGCGCCAGCTCCTCCGTGTGCTCGCGGATCAGGTGCTGCAGCTTGAGCATCACGCGCTGGCGGTGCTGCACGCCCACGTTGCGCCACGTCTTGTACGCGCGCGCCGCCGCGTCGGCCGCCTGCTGCATCTGTAGGTCGACACAAAGAGCGGTGCGTGTGAGTCGTCGGATGTGGATCCCGCCGGGATAGAGGTGAACAAGTGAACGAACCTCAGCGGGCGTCGCCTCGGGCACCTTGTAGATGACCTCGTTCGTCGCCTGCAGACGCAGATGCGCACATGGTTAGAGGTCACAGGCAGCAGCAAGTCGTTAGGGGGGGGGAGGAAGGAAGGAGGACGCACGGGGTTGCGCAGGTCGATCCATTTGTCCGTCTTGGACTGGACGAACTTGCCGTCGATGAACAGCGGCACCTTCTCCTGTTGTCCGCAACGGCAGTCAACACGTTAGACTCTCGCACTCAATAGCGGCAGCATGACAAGACGAGGTTGTGAGCAGTGCGCACCGCCGAGGAGGAGAAGGCGCGGCGGGACGTGCGGAGCGTCGCGCGCGAAGACGCGGTCGAGACCTTGCGCAGCATCTTCGCAGGAGGTCACAGGGGCGATGGAGAACCGTAGAGGGAGCGAGGACTGCGCGCGACGGAGGCAGACGACGAATGAGCGGAGCGTCGAAGAGCGGTGGCGAGACGCAGAGGTCAGGGCGCGGCGTGATGAGTGAACGAGCGCGTGAGGGGAGCGAGGGAGGTCATCACGCCACATACTTAGCGGGCGATCCGAGGTTGCACACTGAGCAGCTCCGCTCGGCTGATACCCTGTGAGAATTTATATGGACGGGATTATGGGACGGCAACCCCGGATTATGGGACGCGGTGGTTCCCCAGATTAGAGCGTGAAGCCCCGTTTCTGTCGGGGCTGTTTAACTCCAGGCGGCACTAAACTGGTTCGGCATTTTACCGTACTAAACTGGTTCAGAACGGGAAAATCTGGTACGGTTGGCGGATGAACAGAGGCGACCGACCGTGGGGAGGGGCTTTGGTTACCGTTGCATTGAAATGGGGACAGAGAAACTTGCCAGCGCCTATGTACCTTCGAGGATGGATGGGAGGCTGCTGGGGCTTAATCCGGAGGTGGCGAGGCGCATCGGCGTCTCGATCTTCAACAATGCAGTTGAGGGGACCACTAAAACCCATTCCCTCACTATAATAGCCAATCCACTAGAATTTTTGTATTTTGAAGGATGTTACCCCGTCTCTTTCACTCGAGAGAGTCGATTAACGGTCGGTATCATCAGGTCGCTGGACGAGTAAAACCTCACGGCTCGTGGTTGAACTTGCGAACCGCTAAGTACGAACGTGGGGCGTGAGTCCACTCCGTTAAAGTACGACGGCTCGCTGTTCACCCTCTACTAAGTACGACATCGTTCCGTACAATACCCCACCCAATACAAGCCCCTCTGCACCATTGACAGCCTAAGGTTATGGCCCACATCAACACCGCCATCTACATCCCGCCGGAAGGTTCGCCGCCGTTCCGCCGGTTCACCGCTCGCCCGCCTGCCTCGGCGCCACTTCCCAGCAATGAAGCGCATGCTGAGCGCTCGGCGCGCGCCTGCCGTGTCCATCGCGCCGCTGTTTTCGCGGCAGTTCGCGCAGCAGCGGCCGCCCGCGCCGGCCATACACATGGCGATCTCCAGCAAGGACAAGCTGTTCCTGGCGGCCTTGCAGCGCTTCCACGAGCTGAACGGCCACTTCCTCGTGCCCTCCCACTTCGTAGTCCCCAGTGACGAAGACGCTGAGGAGATCGAGACGTCAGCGAGAGCGACAGCGTCGTCCCCGGCCGCGTGGCCGCGCGAGACGTGGGGACTGGAGCTCGGCAAGCGGCTGCGCACCTTCACGCGCGGCCGCGGCACGCAGTTCAAGACGACCATGCTGCAGAGCATCGGCTTCCCGCATCAGGACTGGCGTGCGTACGTGTGGGTGGAGCAGACGCTGCCGGCGATGCGCGCGTTCAAGCGCATCCACGGCCACTTGTTCGTGCGCCAGGGCTTCCAGGTGCCCACCGAGAGCGACGGCAGCGTCGCCAACCGATGGCCGCGCGCCACGTGGGGGCTCAAGTTCGGCGCGCAGTGTCAGCAACTGCGCGCGGGGCGGAGCAACCACACGCTTTCGCGCGAACAGGTGGAGGAGCTCGACCGGATAGGCTTCATGTGGAGCGACGCGCAGTGGAAGTGGGAGTGCCAGTTGCTGCCGGCGCTGACGCGCTTCCGCAAGCTGTTTGGGCACGTGCAAGTGCCGTTGCGCTTCTCCGTGCCCGAGAACGACCACCGGTGGCCACGCACCATCTGGGGATACAAGCTCGGCGTGCTGGCGGCGCGGGCACTGGACGACGTAAAGATACTGGAGCCGCCACATGACGAGCGCGCCATGAAGGCGCTCCAAGACCTCGACTTCTTCAGTGAGAACGCCGCGGACGAAGCGTGGCGGGATCGGATTCTCCCGTGCCTTGAGGTGTACTCGTCACTTTATCGTCGTGGGCTGCTGAATGACTCGCTTGATGGCGTAGTGGCTCTGGATTCCCGATCTACTAGTGCTGACGTGGTCGATGGAGAGCCTGACTTCGCCAACAGTGATAGAGAAGTCGCGGCGATCGTCATCCCGAAGGACTTCGTAGTGCCCAGCGACTCGCGATGGCCGGCACAGGCGTGGATGCTGCCACTTGGATACATTGTCAACTGCATCTGCAGCAGCGTGCTCTTTGACGCGCAGGTGCGAGCTCACAAGCACCAACTCCAGCGTCTGGGCTATGGTTGGGACGCGCTGTACAGCAAGTGGGCACGCGAGTTGCTGCCAGCGCTGATCGCGTTCCAGCGCGAGCACGGGCACTGCGACGTGCCACTCAACTACGTCGTGCCGCTGGAAGCAGCAGCGCCGACTTCCTCGGCGACAACGTCAACTACCGGATACCGTCTGGGCAAGCAGGTCGCGGCGCTTCGACGTGCGGGTCGGGACGCATCGGACGTTACTGACATCCTCGACCAGCTCGACGCGATCGGATTTCAGTTTGACGCGCATGAGAGTACGTTTGTGGCGCGCGTCCTGCCAGCTCTTCGCGCTTATGTGGACAAATACGGCGACTGCAATGTGTCTCAAGGCTTTATCGTGCCGAGTGACGACGATGCGTGGCCAGCCTCGACGCGGGGCATGAAGCTCGGCCATACCGTACGCGATATGCGCAGCCGTCATCACTATGGAGGGCAGAGTGACGCGTACCAGAACGAACTGAAAGCCCTCGGGTTTTCGTGGAAATTGCACCGACCACGAGCAACCGCGGTCTCCATCGACGTTGTGCTCGACTACTGGGGCATCTACCAGAGCATCTACGGCACAGAGTACGTACCGACAGACTTTGTGGTCCCCGGCGACGACCCGCGATGGTCGCGAGAGGCGCGCCACTTCGGACTCGGGGCTTGGCTGCAGGCCTACCGCCAGCGACTCGCGCGGGCGCAGCTAACTACACAGCGACCCGTCCGTCGCGTATTGCGGCTTGAACAAACGAGCACTGATGCTGAAGACGCTGTCAGTGGTGACAGTAGTGGTGTTGGCTCTGCTGCTGATACCAATGACGACGATGATGCGAGTCTTCACGACATCAAGAGCGAAATGGACGAGGACGACGACGAAGCTGACGATATCCTGGTTCTGAAGTCGTCTTCGTCGCCAGTTGCATTGCCCTCGTCCCCGCTGCGTGGCAGTCGTCGCGCACGTCGGGCGCCGCCTACTAACGCACCAGAACTCCCACAGTACCAAGAAGAGTACTGGGCGGACGTGGTGCTCGCGTCCTTCCGCGCGTATGCGTCGCTGCATGGAGGCAGTTGCAGCGACATGGACCCCGGTTACATCGTGCCTAGCGAGGGGCCCTTCCCGGCGGTCGCGTGGGGGCTCAACCTCGGGCTGAGGCTGTGGCACGTTAAGTACGGCGACCGGTACGCGGTCGAGGTGCGCAAGTATGAGGAGGAGCTGCGCGCGCTGGGGATCACAGTCGAGAAGACCAAGACGACGCGGGCAAAGGCGGAGAAGGGAAAGGAGGACGCGGGCGGCGAGGATGACCATTCGGAGGCGGTGTAGACCGCGAGGTCGCAGCGAGACGAAGGGCAGCGGAACAAGTCGGCCTACATGCCGCTTTGGGTCATGCCTACCCACTCCGTTCGCGCGTCGAGAGTGCGATGACGTCCGAGACGTGTACAAGCCAGCTCCTGCTGCGCCCCACATCGAAGGGAAGGCGCTGCAAACTGCTGGTTAATGCGTCCACTCGAACGTGGTCGTATGCTGAGCCGGTGACTAACTAGCACGGTCGTGGCATCAACAAGAGGTCGCGAGCTTCGTCTCGCTGCATTGTTGCCGGCAGGACGCTGAGACTTCCGGGTGCTCGAGTGTCGTGGGCACGCGCGTCAGTCGACTTTCTCGTTCTGTCGCGGTGTTGTGGGTACAGTACTATGCGTCGTCTCTGATACGTTATCGTCAAGTAGAGGAGCTGCCGGCGTCGTTGTTTGAATCGGATATTGGATGCGCGGGTAACGTTAAACACAGTGCTCGTGACGGAGCAACGGAGCCATAGAGACTGGCACGATGACACACGGGTTGGATTTTTTGGCTAGGTTTTCCGGATGTAGCTGCGTGGTTGCGAGCGCCAACGAACGATGTGGCCATAGAGAGAGGGGGCAACAGAGATCCCGGTGCGTCTGTCGTTAGACGCGTGGATCATCATCAACCGGTGCACTCGGTTGGAGATTGCTTACAGATAAGGTCTGGCCGGCTTTTAACGTTTCAACACAACAGAAGATGGGCTGACAGTGCTCTAGCGTTCGCTCCCGCCATCCCCTGTCTCGTCACTTTTACTGCCCCAACACGAAGAAGCTCTGCCATGTACACTGCATTGTCGCGTCCTCACCCAGCCATGACCTCGTGTGATGGGTGGCTCGATCACGGTCAAATGAGTAAGGCAGCAGCGGACGCGACAGAGGATGACAGGAGCTTAATGATCCGATCCTGGACGCACGAGCCCAAAGAATCAACGAATCTGTTGCTGCCCGGCACGATGAGCAGCAGCGACCGTCAAACTGGTCGCTTCCGTCGGCGCTGCAACCACGGATTAAACGCGGTCGCCAGCGCTTTCGGCGCACGGAGGCGCCGGATGGCGAGCACGCGCGCGGACGGGCGACGGGCTCGCGACCGTGCAGGAACGAGGTCGAGTTTGAATCATCCGACTGACTCGTCGTTCGAAACGACACGTTCAGATCCTCCGAAGCTCAGGGAGCGACCTTCAGCGCGTTACAGCAGCCGGGGATTCCGCTGCAAACGTTAGATGAAAGCGATCTTTTCGTTGCCGTTGGAGCGCTGAACTCTGTGCCTGATTCGAAAAATTTGCCCAAAGGTCCGGATCAATTGCACCTTAAATGAGTATGTTGACAGTAGCGTTTTCTGTTCGAGACTTTTATTGATTAGCATTAATTTCAGATATACTGAGTTTAGTTCGAACAATGGCAGCAAACCGGCTTTCTTCGGCGATCAGCTCCTTCAGAACTGGAGCGAGCAGCCATACTGTAGTTCAGTGAAGTGAAGTGGTGTAATTTTCTGTTTGTACCAAGGGCATAGACAGTCTCCCACACTGTAGCGCGCACGTCATGCGGCGGCTTTGCAGCGCTGCGTGTGCAACGCCGGCGTGATCGCTCGCGTCTTGCGCTGAGTATGGCGCGACAGGTGGAGTACAGTCAGACCCCCCAAACTGCAAAGGGTGGGACACCAATTATTGCAGGCAAGTTATGATTTTGAAATGACCTTAAACACTATGCAATATTGAAACATAATTAGTCCACTATCAGTTATACAAGGAAATTGTATGCCATGGTTTGCAGTTTGGGGGTTTGACTGTACCGTGTACGAGCCGCCTGCTGTCGTCGTGCCGATCGTTTTCGCTGTCTGCGCGCCAGCTGGCGGGGAGTACAGTCGATTAAAGTATCGCCGCACGTACTGCAAGTCCCATATGTGCCATGTGTGGAGGGGTGTGTGCGGTTGTGTGGGGCGTGCTCCACTGTACTTGTCGCCACCAACGGGCGTGTCACGATCCAGCGACCGCGCTCGTCCTCGTTCGGGGCTGCTGCTCCCCCTCCCGCCCCCACTTCCCCCGGTCATTCGACGATTTGCGCGGCTCGAGCCAACTCCCGAGCCGACAAACCGACTTTGCCCCCCCCTCCCCTCCCCCACTACAAGCGCCCGGCGTCCAAGCTCGGCGTTCGTAGTACCCAACAAGTCCTAGACCAGTTCGTCTACTTGTTTCTCCTCTTCCTCCCCTCACGATGCGCGTGTTTGAGTCGCTGGCGCTGGCGGCGGCCGCGCTGAGCATGACCCTCTCGGGCTCGGCGGAGGCGCTGAACGTCAAGATGTACGGCGTCAACTACAACTCGCGCAAAGGCCCGGACTGGGCCACGGACGCGGCGCGCTGCAAGACGGCGGCCGAGGTCCAGGCCGACATGTACAGCATCAAGTCCATCTCGGACCGCGTGCGCATCTACTCGCTCGTGGACTGCGACCAGGCCAAGCTGGTGCTGCCTGCGGCCAAGCAGGCCGGTCTGCAGGTCGCGCTCGGCATCTGGACGACCAACAGCCACGACTACCTGCTACAGGAGAAGAGCAAGCTCGCGCAGCTCATCGACAGCGGGCTCGTCGACTCGAATGTGATCGGCATGCACGTGGGCTCTGAGACCATCTATCGCAAGGAGATCACGGCCGACACGGCCATTTCGTACATGAAGGAGATCCGCGACTACATGCGCGGCCGCAACATCAACATGAACGTGACGATCGCCGACGTGATCGACATCTACTACAACAACCCGACGCTGATCGACGCCGTCGACTACATCTCGGTGAACCAGTTCTCCTTCTGGGAGAACGTGGACATCACCGAGGGCGCAGCCGTGACGCTGGACCGCCTGGCCAAGCTGCGCACGCTCGCGCACCAGAAGAACAAGGAGATCATCATCTCGGAGACGGGCTGGAGCTCGGCGGGCGAGGACGACGCCGCGAGCGACGCGACGCCCGCCAACCAGGCCAAGTTTTTCAACGACTTTTACCAGGTGGCGCAGTCGCACGGCTTCAAGTACTACTGGTTCGTGGCGTTCGACTCGCAGTGGCGCGTCACGAACGGCGGCAAGGCGGTCGAGGCCAACTTCGGCGTGTTCAAGGAGGACGAGAGCATGAAGGACAACTTCAAGTCGCTCACCATCAACACGCGGACCCCGCGCGCCATCCGCAACGCCGGCACGAACCTCCTGCTCTCCGAGTCGAGCGGCAACCTGTACATGGCTGGCATGTCATCGGACTGGCTGCTGACGGAGCAACGCACGTGGTTCTTCGACTCGGCAACGAGCGCCATCCGATCCATGAGCAGCGACCGCTGCCTCGACGCGTACCAGGCCTGGAACGGCGGCATTGTGCACGTGTACCGCTGCATTGACACGGAGCCCAACCAGAAGTGGACGTACAACTCGGTCACTGGCCAGCTCCGCCACGCGACGCACACGGGTTTCTGCCTCGATATGGACCCGGCGCAGAACAACAAGCTGCAGCTGTACGGGTGCTCGGACAACAACAAGAACCAGCAGTGGGGCGTCACGGACGTGTTGGACACGTCGGAGCTCGCCTTCTCGGACGGTTCGGTGCGCTTCTTCACGACCGAGTCGGCCAAGCCGTTCGCGCAGCTCGTGCGCAAGAACACGGAGGCCATCACGGTCGGCTACGGCGGCCAGGGCGTCGACGGCTCCGAGTGGGTCTACGACGCGTCGACGCACCTCGTCAAGTCCAAGAACTCCAACTACTGCCTGGACGCGTACGAGGGCTGGAACGCCGGCCGCGTGCACACCTGGACGTGCAACGCCAACGAGAAGAACCAGATGTGGCAGCTGGACACCAACACGAACCAGCTGCGCCACCTGACGCACTCGGGCTTCTGCCTGGACGCGGACCTGTCGGGCAACGGCGGCGCCGGCGTGCTGCAGCTGTACGGCTGCCACCTCAACAACAACAACCAGGTGTGGCGTGTGGTCGATACCATTGCTCGCGGCGTGACCCTGCGCAGCGTGAGCGGCGGCAGCACGTACCTGCAGCCCGTCCCGGCGTTGGACACAGTCGTGGGCGTGGCCCAGAACGCGGCGTCGGCGCAGCAGCACTGGTTCTGGAACCCCAACACCAAGAAGTTCCTGTCCAAGTACTACAACACGTGCCTGGACGCGTACGAGGCCTGGGAGGGCGGCCGCGTGCACACGTACGCGTGCATTGCCACGGAGCCCAACCAGAACTGGAGCTATGACGCGACCGCGCAGCTTGTGCGCCACGTCAAGCACACGGGCTTCTGCCTCGCCTTCAACAACCTGAACGACAAGCTCCTCCAGCTCAAGAAGTGCAATACGGCCGACGCAACGCAGCTCATCAAGGTCGAGACTGCGTAAGTGTTGGAGGCGTAGAGAGAGAGAGCTGACACCAGAGGTCTGGCAACAAACATGTTCGGTCCATAAGAATGCTCATGTGAAAGGGTTGTAAACGATCAACATCCTTGGTGCTCTGCACATCCGAATCGCCTAGCTGTCGCCGTCGTCGTCCGCAGCGACCGCAGCGAGGTAGTATGTTGTCTGGAAAGTCGTGCAGCTGCTCGCGTTCGCGTCCGTGAAGGCCTTCAGCGTGGCTGCGGAGCCGTCGACAACGACGCAGCTCATGCTGGCTGAGCTGATGACTCGGCCGTCCACGAGATCGTCTGGACTGGAGATGTTGGCGGCTGTCCCGTTGAACGTCACGCTAGGCTTGAGGTACTGAAACGCGATCTGAGTGCTGGCGGTGCTGCTTCCGTGGTTGACCAGTTGCAAGGCAGATCCGCTCGCAGACGATGACGACGACCACCGCGAGCTCTGAGCACTAGCGACGCACGACGTCACTGCGCTGAGCTTTCCACTCGTCGACATGGAGAGGCACGTGACATTTCCGCTGCTGGTCTTCTTCACGACAAGCGGGACGTGAGCGAACGCGTTCGAGAACGTGACGCTCCCCGCCAGCCCTCCGGTCTCCGCAAAGCACTGGTTGGCGCGCCAGTCGGCCGCTGCCATACCTCGGAGACGGTTGAACACGCCGTCATCGTCATAGTAAGCGGCCAGCAAGTGTGCGAGCGAGCGCTGCACTGTCACGGACGTTGCATTGCTCGACACGTCAAAGATCTTCCCTCCAGCAGCGTTGATGGCGTCCAGTGCCACGCTGCAGACGCTGCCAGCGTCAGCGCCGGAGACGGTGAAGTCCAGCGACATCTTGACCGGTCGGCGGAAGAATCCACACGGTCGCTGCACCAGCAAGCTTTTGTCGTTGCCCGTGTTGGAGTAGAAGCTCTTGAGACTAGACGCGTCGACGAGAGTCGTGCCGGTTGCGAGCTTAGTGGCCTCCGTGAGGTCCCCGGGCGTCGACACGTACGTGTTGCGCGCGTGGAAGGTGCCGGCGCAGCCCAGCTTGAGCAGGTCGCTCGTGCCGAGCTCGGCGTTGTACCAACACCCGTTGTTCGTGTTGGAGTTGGCGCTCTGCGGCGCGAAGTTGAAGAACCCGTTCGGGTTGGAGAACTGGCAGCCGACCAGATGGCCGGCCTGGAACGCGAGCCCAGCCGCCGTCGCGTCCGACAGTTGGTGGAGCGAGTTGTAGCGCGACTGGTAGGTCGAGACGCAGTACTGGTCGCGGATCGACGTCCCCGCCGAGTTCTCGGACGGCTGTCCAGGCTGGCGGAGCACGTTGGCGTAGCTCATGTTGCCCTGGACGGTCTGCGTGCGCCCGAACGCGTCCAGTGTGTAAGTGTACGTTGTCCCAGCGCCTCCCGTCCGGATCACCTTGCCCGTCGAATCAATCGTGACGTCCTCGGTTGGGACTGTGAACGCGGCGCCGTCTCGGATGGCGGACAGATACGTCGCCTGGGAGAACAGAGCGTCCATCGAGTTGATGATCTCGCCGCTCGCGATCTTGGACAGCATGCTGGAGGTCTGGTACCCGATCGCGAACGCGCGGTGTAGCGTGAGCGGCACACCCTGCGTGACGCACGCAGCTTCGCTGGCGTCCTGGTTGCCGATGAACATGGAGATGGCCGCATCGTCTGAGTAGTAGGTGCTCTTGTAGAAGGAGTAGTTGCCGCCGTGCGTGAACACTGACGTGCCGTCGCTGTTGTCGATGTTCTGGTGGAGGGACGTCGCGTCCGCCGCGAGGACGAAGCCGAACTGGGAGACGCTAGTGGTCGAGCTGGAGGAGCTGGCCTCCGTGAGCGCCAGGTGCTGGTAGTACGTGCACTTCTTGGACGACCCGTCCTTGTTGCTGGCCACCTTGAACCACTGGCACTTGCTGCGGTTGTAGCAGTTGAGCGCGCACTCCTCAAGCGAAGAGACGCTCGCTGCCGTCGCGACCACCTTGACCGACTCGGCGCCCTCGGCGATCCGCGCGTCCGTGTTGACGAAGGCGGCGTACCAGTCCGAGCACTGGGTGACAGCGTCCCATTGACTCGCCGAGCCTGTGAGGGCGACGCATTCAGCGCGGACAGTAGTGACGCAGGCGCTCAGGTGAAGAGCGCCAAGCGACAGCAACGCAGCGCGCGTGAAGGAGACCATGTTGAGCAGCCCAGTCGTGCTCCTGCCCTCGCGAAACCAGCAATGAGAAGGGCCGGAGCTCACGGACAGAGCGACTAACGTCTGGTGGATCGCCGTCGACGCTGGTCGACTCGGCAGTACCAACGGAACAAGGTGAGGAGCGCGCGAGCATAGCCGCCATTCACAGACAGCCGAACGTGAATGCTTACCGACGGAGGACGCCCATCTCGCCCCGAATCAGACGACAGCGGCAGCAGACTCAGCACAAGAGATGGACCAAGCGCTCGCTTCCTTATCCACCGCAATGATCAAACGGATAGAGACGCCACGCGGAGCAAAGCCCGAGGACAGTCTCCAGCTGGGAGATTCGCTCCAAGAGATTCATACGGCAGCGCGTAACCGGCGACGACGCGTTGAACGCCAAGGAGACCAGACGCCGTTAGTGATAAGGAGGAGAAAGGAGAGAGCAGGGATAGAGGCAAGGTGACGGCGAATAAGTGAGAACCATACTGTGGCTACCCGTGCAGCGTCGGCGTCGAATCCATCGTCGGCACTACTGGTACAAAGCACTGTAGCTACACAGACCTACGCGACTTCAACTAGTTCCTGCCAGATCACGAATGAGTGACTAGTCACTGATCTTTAGTGACTAGTCACTATTGAATGTGTTGTTGTTGATGTTGGCTCGAACGTGGGGGAAGAATCTAAAGCGCAACGTACAGAATTCGGATTCCGGGTGTCCGACGCAAGCGTGGCGGGAAGAAGAAGCGGCCGCGGCGTTCAGGGCCGACCGACGGACAACAGGAGGCAGAGGCAATTGGTTCCCATGAGTGCCTTCGACGTCAACTGCGAGCTCGTGGGCCACGAGGGCGCGGTGCGTTCTCCTTCATCGCGTTTGACGTCCTTTCTCCTCGCCTTTCTTAACGTCTTGTGGCTGCCTCATCCGTTTCGAACGCACAGATCCGCGCGGTGGTCCAGCTGGATAATGGCGCGCTGGTGACGGGCGCTATGGACTCGGTCGCGCGCCTGTGGGTGGGCGACGAGAGCGGCTTCTCGCCGCTGGAGAGCGCGTCCATGTACGACCACGAGCACTGGGTCACGGCGGCGGTGCGGCTGCCGCCCGGCGCCGCGTCCGAGTGTCCCGCGGGCGGGTTCGCGACGGGTTGCATGGACAAGAAGATCCGCGTCTTTGGGCTCGAAGGCGAGCGCCTGGCCCTGCTGGAGGGCCACGAGGCCGGCGTCATCTCGCTGACGCTCTCTGCTGACGGCAGCCGCTTGCTCTCGGGCAGTTGGGACGGCACGGCGCGTGTCTGGGACCTCAAGACCATGCAGTGCCTGCAGACTCTGTCCGGTCACGAGAACGGCGTGTGCGTCCTCGAACTGCCGGACGGATCGCTCGTCACGGGGTCTACCGGCCGACAGGTCGGCAACACCGTCGCGGACTTCCAACTGCGGTTCTGGGCCAAGGACTCGTACGCGATGACCAAGACGCTGGCGGACCACAAAGGCCCCATCCGCCAGCTCGCGCTCGTGCCGGAGATCGGGTTCGTCTCGTGCTCGAACGACGGCTCCATCAAGCTGCGCACGCTCGACGGGTCGGTGCTCGCCTCGATGGAACATCCGCTCAATGCGGAGGGCAAGCCGGGCTTTGTGCTCGGCGTCGCGGTGCTCGCCGACGGACGGATCGTCTCGGCAAGCGAGGACTGCACTGCGCGCGTGTGGTCGCGCGACGGACAGTTGCTGCAGACCATCGAGCACCCCGGAGGGCTCTGGTGCGTCACGCCGCTGGCGAACGGAGTGGACTTTGTAACGGGCTGCGACGACAAGATCGCGCGCGTGTTCACCTCTGACAGCTCGCGTGTGTCGCCCACCGCCGTTGCGTCGTTCCAGGCGGCCGTGGAGGAAGCGCGACTGGTCCGATCGCGAGGCCCCAGTGGCGTCGAAATCGACAAGCTGCCGGACTACGAGCAGCGCATTCAAGTACACGGCTCGTCGGACGGCCAGATCCAAATGTTCAAGCGCAGCAATAAGGCGTGGGCCTGCCAGTGGAGTGGGCCGTCCCGGACCTGGGTTGATGTACGTGGCTCGAGATGGGGAACTGATGTGAATCGGCGAAGAAACTCACGTCCACTGACACTTTTGATGATCGGAACAGATTGGTGAGGTGACGGGCTCTGCAGGCGGCGGCGTGGTGGACGGCCAGGCGTTCGATATGGTGATCCCCGTGGAGATTGAGCTTCCAGGTGGGGTCAAGAAGCTCGAGATTGGGTACAACCAAGGCCAGAACCCGTTCACCGTGGCGCAGGAGTTCATCGACAAGCACATGCTGGACCAGAACTACCTGCGTGAGATCGCGGACTACATTACGCAGCGCGCGGGCGAGTATCGCCCTCCGGTGCTCGGCAACGACGAGGAAGTGAACTTTAGCGGATCAAGCGCCTCTGCACCTGCTACGCAACCAACGACGCCGCAGTACAAGTACTTCCCTGTGGTAAGGCATCGTTGACGCAATGCTTGGAATTATATTGTCTAACTATTAATGGTCTTGATGCATGCTGGGATCGCAAACAGCCCGTGTACAACACGTTCGAGACAACCAAAATCACAAAGCTTATGACGACGATGCGGCAGTTCAACGACAAGCTTGAGGGCTACGAAGTAAGTGACCTGCAGCTATGCGACGGGAAGGATTCGGTATTTAGTGATGACATCTCTGCTCACACATGCTATTTGGGTTTGATGCTGCGTTTTGGATTCAGAACCTCGCTGGCCTACCCGACACAGACCTGATCTCGCTCGAGCACATTGTGCGGACCGTCCAGGACACGGCGTACTACCACTCGAGCACGTTTCACCCGAACGAACTGCGCGTGTTGACGCACATCCTGGACCAGTGGCCTGCTGAGCTCGTGTTCCCCGCTCTTGATCTGCTCCGCCTGGTGGTTGTACACCCGCAGGGACCCGAAGTGTTGGGCGACGCTGCGCTCGACTCGCTTGCTGGGCGCATCCTCTCTCTTGGCCTCCAGTCCGCGACGGTAGCCAGCGAACAAGTACCCATTGCGACGCGAATGCTCTCGCTTCGTGTGCTTGCCAACATGTTCCTACACCCCAAGGCGCGATCGGCAGTGCTGGGCTGCAAGGGCGAGGTAAGCGGCACCGTTCACCTGGCGATGCTACCTGGCGGGATCTTCTGTGGGATTGACGCCTTCGTGTCGTGCGATTGATTTCATTAGATCCTCAGCAAGCTGCGTTCCTTCCAGGCGCATCACCACAAGCTCGTGGCGCTGAGTCTGTCGACCGTTCTGCTCAAGTAAGCTCTCGCGTTCGACTGGTTGGAAGGAAATTGAGCTGATTTCTATACTAACCACCGTTGCTCATGTTGGCCCCACAGCTTTGCGCGCATCGTTGTTGAGTCCCCTGACGCGCTGACGTCGAACGAGCAGATCGTCGTGAGCTCTCTCGCCGCCGACCTCCTGAACGGCGCGTACTCCGTGGAGGAACTGGGCGACGACGCCATTCTGCGCGCGCTGATCGCCATGGGCACCCTGGTACGTGTCGAGAATCAGCGGACGGTATCGGCGGGGTATCGACTAACGCGTTGCTTCTCTGGTTGGTTCTGCAGACGCTTGCGAGTGATGCGGCCGTGAAGGAAGCAGCGAAGCTTCACGTGAACATTTTTGCGGCGGGCAAGGCGGGCGCCATCTCGTCTCCCCCAGTCCTCGAGTGCCTTGGCGAGCTCCGATCCATCCTCGGACTGTGAGGCGACCAAGTCTTCAAGCTCGCCGACCGCTGGGCTGGCTGGTCAATCCGATCGCGTGTCGTGAACCCTGAGAGAGCAAGAGCAGAGGAAGACACTCGACAATACACTGCGTGTTCTTCTCCTCGCATTGGTTGGGCGATGCGGCATTCACCGATCGTGGGTGTATTTTTCTCTTCTTTTCCCAGGTATCTATATATCAAGAAAGGAAAAATGTGCCGCGCACGGCGGCGAGGGTCAATAAATCCAGGGCGCGTCCGTCGTCGGCGTGGTCCAGTGTGTGTTTTGTCTTTTGTGTGGGATGTCTGTCGGTTGGACGCGCAGACGGACGATCGCGCCTCGCGGCTGCTTGTTTCTTGTGGTTTCGTGTCTTGTGGGTGTCTTGTGGGTGTCAAAGGCTCGCGGTGGTCGGTCGGGTAGATTGGCGATCACAGACCCGCTCACGAGCCGTCAAAGCTGGCGGTCCGCGTGGCCGACGAGCTGATCACGAGGTCGCTGAGCCGCGAGCGCACGGGCGACGACACGTCCAGGCTGCGGCGGCAGAAGTTGCCGCTCCACGACTTGGTGGACGACGCGGACGAATGGTTGGAGCCCGCGAGGCTGCTGCCGGCCGGCCGGATGGGGCGGAATGCCGACGCCGGGATGGCAATGGACGCGCTCAGCGGCCGGGACGACGCCTCGCACGGCTCCTCGCACTCCCTGCTGGGCTCGTTGCTGCTCGACCGACTCAGCGGCTGGCCCGCGGGCGACGGAGCGCGCATGAAGCACGGCGGGGCCGTGGCCGACCGGTCAAGCCGCGCGCGCTTGGGCACCGGCCGCACCACGGGCGTCACCATCATGACGGCCGGCGCCTCGACCGCCTTCCGCTTCTTGCGGCCATTAAAGTCGAACGCGTGGTTCGCGAACGAGCGGAAGAACGAGGGCGCCGCGTCCTCGCTCTCGGCCTCGCTCTCGTGCGTGGCCTCGCTCTGCAGCACCGCCGCCAGCGGGTTGGACGGCCGAGACAGCGGGTGGAAGTCCGAGATGGACCGGAACAGCGCCGTCGGCGCGTGCAGCGACTGCTCGGGTTCAGTTGACCCCTCGGGCTCGAACGCGAACATGAGCTCCTCCTCCTCCTCTTCTTCCTCCTCTTCCTCTTCTTCTTCTTCGTCTTCCTTCTTGACTTCCTGGACTCGGACGTCCTCATGTTCTTGCTGGTGCTCCGCTTGGACAGCGGGCGCGGATGGACTTGGGGTGCCCATGGCTGGAGCTGCGGCAGGTGGCGACTGGGACGGGGAGAGATGCACGACGGGTAGCGTCTGTGGAGAGGAGCAACACACTGCGGTCAATACACCGTCGTGGTAGGTCTCATGACGCCTATGGTGTCCGAGGACCAGTGGACCTCGTCATCGCGTTCACGTCCGTACCGATTGACAGCAGGACCCCCGTACGGGAGACGGCGGCGGTGGGGGGAGATACACGGACGAGCACGACGAACGACACGCTTGGGGGGGCTTCCGAGATGGCGAGAAGCGGCCCCGACACACTGAGACGGAGAGACACACGGAGGGGTGGGCGGGTGGGTTGATTCTCGCGCGACGACTCCTCACAGGACCAGGACCGCACGGAGCTCAAGGCCGGACGACGGGGACGAAGAGCAGACGCAGCTCCTCCTCTTCCTCCTCCTCGCTCGACGCTCGCTGCGCTTCCTGCTTGGGCCGCCCGAGGCTTGTTGCGGAATGAAGAAGCCCCAGACGCTCGAGCTTCTCCCCTTCCTCAGGCGGAGTAAGTTTCCGCGTAAGTTACGCGCGGGTTATAATACCGCGGCACAACGGTAAAGTATTTCGGGACCGGGCGACAACGCGCGGGTTGGTTCGTTGCTGGGTCGGGCGGGTGGGTCCGCTCCCCAGTCCGCGGTACCGAAGAGATGGCAGGCAGGCGGCCGAAGGACAGGCCGCGTACGTGGCTGGCGACTTGTGCGCGGCGTCGCTCGTCCGGACCGACCCATTGGCGTGCGTGCCGAAGCGGTAACGGCGCAATAATTAGCCTGGCGTTGGGGGCAGATGCGGGGCGTGCCGCTTCGCGACAAGCGTCGTGATGGCCGGGACGAGTGGCCCTTGGGGACGCGGTAGGCGTTTTGGCCATCGCGAGAACAGGAGGCCGCAAGCTGCATCGAGTCCTCTTTGCAGCCAGCGAAGGTGTCCGATAGGAGAGCTGTTGATACGACGGAGCAGTAGAGTACTTGTAGTAGTCCAGATGCAATTGGTGGGAGGCGACGGATCGGTAGTGACGGCCTCCATGACATTCCGAGCGTTAAACGAGGAACTGGGCCCATCAATCAAGTCGCAGCATTGACGACGGCCGCGTGTTGACCGCGTGGGACACTCTCGGGCAATACGTGGGCGTAATAGCGGTTACACTTACTTTTAGTATAGATCTCTGCGAGACCCGTCACCGCACCATAGCGTTCGGTACCGTAGGGCGCGTGGGACGCGCACCGTTTCCCAACGCGACAGCGCACGCGACCTGACTGTGAGCTGCCGAAGCTGCTCGCTCGGGCGAATGTTCTCCCGTGCGCGCCTTCCCATTGGCCGCCGCGCGATAAGACGTCGCTATTCTCGGGACAATTATTCCTGCTTACTTATTGCAAGAGGCTCGGCCTGCAGCTACATCAGCGGATGCAACAGACACAGCTACACTGGTACATACTACAAGCAGCCGCGATGGCATCCCGCGCACCCTTTCGCTAAACTTGGCGCGAGTCGTTGCTCAACGGCAGGTGCGGTGCCAAGAGAACTCGCGACGCCCAGTCACAACTCTACAAATGAAATCACGACAAGTGTGCACAAATCACAACTAAATCAATAATTAGCGTTTACAGTTGTTCATACTCACTTCAAGGTTCAGGTCACGAAATCTTCCAACAACAAAAATGAAATCAATTATTAGAAACCATATCGTGGCTCTTCGTCCATGTTGAAGCACTCCGCTTCAACCGCCCGCGACTGCAAGTGGCTGACGAGCTCAACGCCACTTGACAAAACGCAGCGCAGGGCATTTTCGAGCTGAGCTATTAATGTTGGGGGACCCCAGCCGCGTCGAGCGGCTCCCGGACCCGTTCGGCCCAACCCCCGGCGCCGCCGTCGCGAGTGCCGTTGGAACGCCGGCACCGGGGCGCTCCTCTTCGCGTGTCTGTGGCTGGTCCGTCTCGCTTGTAACACCCGCGGCGATCGCCCCGGGCGTCGAGTGGCTCCTGTCCTTCCGCAACTTCTACTCGGCCTCCATCCGCGTCGACCTCGTGCTCGGCGATGGGCAGACGGCCACGCTCGTCGACGGCCTCCCGCTCATGCGGCACCTGCACTGCGAGGACGACGCGCAGAACTGGCACGTCGTCAAGCTCGAGCTCGCGGTGAGCGGTCATCTGTAGGTGATGCCGTCAGTCCGTCGGTGCAGAATATGATGTGGTTGTTTGTGTGTGTGATTAGTCTCTGGCAGGTCCCGAACTGACCGGGAGGACTCTTACAGGCGTGCACGTGTACTGCCGCCAGCCGTCGCCGGTCTGGGCCAAGTGGGAGCTGCACAGTCTCAAGCTTTACCGGCACGAGAAGACACAGGTTGAGCCGCCGACAATCGCGGTGAGGGGGATCGATGCTGGTCGCGTGGGTAGCCATCACGCGCTGATGGCGAAGACCAATCGGGGGCCAGCAGAGCTCGGCAAGGCGAGCGAACAAGCAGCAGACGACCCGAGTCGCTTGATCCCAAGTGCCACTGCGACGTTTGAAGACCGTGAGAGCTCCCCAGCACAGTCACACCCAGCGTCCGTGGACGGCCAAGCCGTTCGCTGCCTGGACCTGGTGCTGCGACTGCGCCAACTGCTCGCAGTGTCCACAGCGTCGTCATTCTAAAGAGGCCAGGGGAGCTCAGGCATGTATTAGGATGGAAAAGTTTCGCATGATCATCCAATGACCAACGTTTTAGCTGTGTCGACTGCCTTGACCGCCCTCCTCGTCCAGCAGAGAGCTCTTCCTCTTCGCGGCCGCCTTCAGATGGGCGATTTGCCGCCGGCGCTCCATGTACAAGTCCTGGGACAAGACTTCGGTAAGGAACATGGAGCACTGATCGTTGGCGGCGAGCTGGGTGATACTCTCGAACTGCAGTCCGTGCACGGGCTGCGGTTCCCAGAGGTCGACGCAGCCTTCAGTTGTGCGACTGAGAGCTAGTTCTCCACGAGATCCTCTTCCCCACGAGAACACCTTGCCGTCCACCGTTAGGGCTAGCGAGTGGGCGCTACCACACGCGAGTTGCTTCATTTCGATGCCTTCTAACGCTGGGATCTGAGTCGGTGCGGACACGTAGCGGTACGCTGAATCCGTCAGCGCTTCGTAGCCATCGAGAAAGAGCTCGCCGCCGTCAATTACATTGCTCCCCAAGTCGCTACCGAGCCCAAGACGACCGTTCTGCGCGACGCCCCACGCGTGTGTAGTGCCTCCCGGGCGAATTTCAAACCGGACATCAACTATCGAGCCAAAGTTGTCCGGCGTTGTCGGTGGAGTCGTCAGTTGGCCAGCCCCAGTGTTCGCGTGCTCGGTCCAGCTCGCGGAGCGCAGCTGCATGGCGTGTTCGTGCTGCAGCAAACCAATGAATTGCTGCTCGTACGCCACTGCAAGCGTCGGAGACGACCAGAACAACGCGTCGACCGACGAATGTGCGTTCACATCCGTGGTGGCGTCTCTCGGGTTCCTGGCGAACAGCACGCTGGCCGCGCCAAGAGAGAACGCTGCCTCTATACGGGCAAGCGCCGTGTCTTCACGAAGAAAGCACCGAGCAAGCAAAGGCGGTGGCAGCTCCACCGCTGAATGTGGCCGCGTAGCTGCGAACGAGCTCGGACTCCGCCTCTGCGTCGCTTCAAGTTGCGCAAGAACGTCGTAGACGGACCACCAAGGCTGTGTGTCACTCGGATACTCACCCAGGCTGCCCATGGAGTGGCTCTCAATGACGTAACCTCGCGTCTTGACATCAAGCATGAGCACGGGGATGTAGATACCTGACTCCGGGGCAAAGTTGAGCTCGAACGCGTCCGCATCAAACAGATCCAGCACCACGAGCACCGCGATGACACCCGACTCCTGGAGCTCGAGCACGCGGCGCGTGATCTCGCTGCCGATCATCTCCGCATCCATGTCCGCGGCTTCTTCGAGGGAGCCTTCGTGGTCTCCAGCGTCCGCCCAGCTGCCAAGTAGCTGCTCGTTCACTTCGAGCACAAACAATTCGTTGATCTCAGTAGGCTGAGAGGTGGGCCGCCGCTTTTGTCGTAACTGCTGCTGCTTGAGGCGCCTCGCCTCTTCCGCCATTGACGGATGGTACACGTGCGTGGCGAACCCGCGTGGGGTAATCGTTCCCCTTGTGGTGTTGGATCCACGGACCAAGAACTCGACTGTCGTGCGCTGCTGCGGCGAGCTGGTACTTGGCTCTAGCTCTTCCGATCGGGCTTCGCCATTTCGTATCGCACTGGTACTTTCTGTCGGCAACGAAGGGAGAAGAAACTGGATATAGTGTCCAGCCTGCTTCCCTCGCGGATAAACCACGAACCGACCTCGAACTCGATCGCCCAAGCAGTCTCGGACAACCCTCGAATACGCCTCGCCTGGTGCGCGTGGCTGATTCTGAGCGTCCAACTCGCAAGGGAACGCTCCCAGCTGCACGAGCGCACGGATCTTCGGGTCGAAACGCGCAACGTCCTGAACGGTGCTCAGCGCCATCTTCTCGGTCCGCCGGTGCCAAATCGACCGGCTGCTGCTGTTGTCGGGCGTGTCCATGCGCTCGGTTTCGGATTCCTCGACGTTGTCAAAGTCAATCTCCGCAAAATGGCACGTCCAGGTCGTCAAGAGCCCGCGCTGTTCGTTGGAAGCATCAATGCCGTTGGTGATGATGAAGTGCTGCTCTAGCGCATCGAGCGAAAACCCGGGGAGGACCTCCACGTAGCATGCCGCCTCGTGAAGGGGTCCAGTGTGAAGACTCTCAGGTTGGTCTGGCTGCTCGTCGGGTATGGCAACGGTCATCCACGCGCTGGCGCCCTCGGCGAGCGCGTGGTGGTCGCCGACCGCAATGCGGCGCAGCCTCAGTTCCTGCGTGTCCAAGCGTTCAACCGGCGCGAAGGCGTGCTCCATGTCGGTGTCTCGGCGTTTGCCCCAGTTCCCCCACTCGAACAGCCTCGAGTCGTCGCTCAACGCCATGACGTGGTTCCGTTGGCACGCGACCTGGACGATGCGGGTGTCGCTCAGCGCCAGCATGGGTTCGGGCTCGGAGAGGAATGTGAACGCTGAGTTCGTCATATAGCGGTCGACCAGCCCCACCTGGAACGCAGAATGCGCGTCTCCGTGGCCGAGCTGGCCTTCGGAGGCTTCGCCCCACGTGAAGACGTCCCCATCGCGACTCAGCGCAACGCAGTAGTAGTCCCCGCACGCGACCTGTGCGATCGGAATGGGCTCTGCCAGCTGCTCATCACTCCCTCGGAAGTACAAGAGCTTGGTCGGCGTGGCCAGGTATTCCTGCTCGCGGCCAGTCAGCTCGTCGTAGTAAAGCCGGTAGGCGTCGCCGCCACCGGAGCGCGCAGCAAGTACACTGGCTGGGCCGTGTCCCAGCTGTCCGTGGTCGTTAAAGCCCCAGGAGAACACCATCCCGTCGTCCATGAGCGCGAGCGCGTGACGCAAGCCACAGGCAAGCGAAGCCACACGCCCTTGAGCGAACTGGAACGCCAGGCGACGCGGCTGAGCACTGAACAAGCAGTATTGGCTACTGGTTGCGTCGTCCTCGGCAACGTATTCGCGTGGCAGGCACTTTCCCCACGCATATAGCGACCTCCCGTCTTCGTCGAGGGCCAGCGCGAACGTTGGTGACATGTCCATCGCGGCGATCCTGGCGCTCAAGCGCGACGTCTTGAATGCCTCCATCAAGTTGAGCGACTGACGCCGCGCCTCCCTGCTGTTGATGTATCCGTCACAAGCTGCAGATCCCAGGCACGGCCCTGAGCCAGCAACGAAGACGCCGCCGTTAAAAGCGTCACGCTCGACGTCGGCGGCGAGCTTGAGCTGCTTGAAGGCGTGGAGGTTCTTGGCGAACGACTGGAGCACAGAGGCGGACGCGTTGCGCTGGTTTTCTTGGGCCTGGATTTCCTGCTGGATCACCAGCTTGGAGCAACGTCGACGCCACGTGGACTGGATGAGCAAAGCCGCGCTGGACTCGCGCTTCTCCCGGCGCCCCTCAAGCGAAACGTGCTGCTGCACCAACGCGTCGTAAAGCCTCGCTTGGCTTGTGAGCACAGTTCGATAGGACCCATCGACGGCGTATCCCGTCTCTGGGAGCGTGGAGCTCGCAAATGTCGACGGGTTGCGCAGCTCTCCCGCGGAGAACCGTGCGAGGAAGTTGCGGATGACTGGCTTCTGGCGCACGTAGCTCACGAACTCTTGCTGGTTTACGGTCGCTGCGGCTCGACGAAAGTCGGCGGTCGTTCTCGTATCGCCAGTGTCTTCTCGACTGTCCATCACGTACTGGAAGCAGTCGGCAGCGAGCTTCTTCGCTACTGCGACAACGTCAACGAGATGCTTTCCCCAAACGAGCGCTATTCCCACCGTTGCCTTCGCTATTCCGCGCATCACGCACAAGATGAGCAGCGCGACGTCCGTCTCCTTCAGCTTGACGACCGGCATGGCGGCTCCGGTCGTGGAGCTGCTCGCTGGGTCGAGGAAGAGCTCCGCTAGAAGCCTCACCTTGTCGTCCAGCAGCCAGATCGCGCGCGACATGACCACCATGGCCGCCAGGAACTCAAGACCGTAGACCCGCTCGGTCCTCGCGTTGGGCGGCTTGAAGGTGTGGAAGACGTGCTGCAGGTACAGCTCCATCACCAGCGGCCGGGGTTCCGGACCAGCCGAGAGCGAGACGGGGACTTTGGTCGAAAGATCACAAGGGTGACTCTTACTGGACGATGTGCGCAATGCGGCCGTGTCGTCTTCTTGGGGTCGCTGACGAGGCCAAACCGGCGCGTCGCTGCTGCTGGCCAGCAACTCGACGAACTCGCGGAAGCTGAGCAGACTCGGCACGGTGCGAGCCCGCAACCGCCGGTGGATTGCACGCGCGTCCTCGGGCATGAACCATTGTGCTAGCGGGATGAGATGAGGCCAGACGCTCGTGTCGACGGCGGTGTACTGCACGCCGAACTGGATGGCCGAGAGCGAACGGGGCTTGTCCACGACCGCGCGTGAGAACTCGGTCCCCATCGTGTCAAACTGGGAGGCCGCAGCGCTGCTGTCGCGATCTTGAAGAGCCGCGAGAAGGGACTTCCCTGCTCTCCACGACGGGTGGCCGATCACAAGTAGCACTGTTACATAACCTTACATCGCCTATTCTTAGGCAGCTCCACTGGTGCTCTCGCCTGTGGGTGCTCCAGTGCAAGGCATCATTGTCGAGAATAACGCTAACGTGGAGATGCCAGACCAACTTGAGCATGCGCTCCGACGTCGAACGGAGCTGCTGGCGTCTCGGTCCAAGGCTGAGGTGACTGCAATCAACGCACTACAGCGCGCGTATGAGCTCCTGCTATCACGGGGCTCCAAGACGAGTTATGTGTTGCCGTCTGGACGAATTAGGCGGCCGCAGTCAGCACGTATATGGCCTTCTACCCCTGTGAGCACCACCAAGCGCGACAGCGCTCGTTTCGAGGCTTGCCTAGCCACGTCCAGCGACAGTTGCCAGGGCCAGGAGCCGAGTCAAGCGGATGGTATTGAAGCTCTCGAGACGTACGCGTCGTTGGTCCAATTGATCGGCAAGTTGGACGCCACAGCTAGTGATTTGGAGGCCGAAGTGTCGAGTAGCGAGCGGAAATGCAAAGCACTTCAAGCCGATCCGAGCAGTTTTCTGCCGCCTGTGGATCCGTCGGAGCTGTCTCCCCGGCTGCAGGTTCTACACTCGGTGCTCGGCCAGCAGCGCTTTCAGCACTACACGAGGGACTTGTACACCGAAATCGCGCAGTTGAGGCAGCGGACGCGGCTCTACGGAGGCCGCTACCGCCGCTTTATCCAAGAAATCGCGGCCGCCAGCGGGAAAACAATCAGCAGCGAAGCAGTCAGCGTCATGCTCCAGCAATGGGACTCCAATTCCTCCATCGATACACGTGTTATGCAGGTTAGCGATGCTGGAACTGCCCCACCAGCGCTGTATCCTCTCATCTTCCAGCATTGCGGAGACCCTCAAGTGCCAGCGCAGCTTTCGCTCGACGAACTGGGCCGCCTCCTGTGCAGCATGCCCGAGCCGAGAGAGAAGCTCGTCCGCCATACATTCGAGCAACTTTCGGACGGATGGAGAGGGGAGGGATACGTGCCCCCGCCTGACAGCATCAGAGCGCACCGCCTCCATGCCATCGTGAAGGAGAGCTTTTCCCACCAGCAGTGCTCCGCCACTGAGCGTGACACGGTCGCTGCCTGGATCAACAGCCGCGATCCGGAGGAACTGGCAACGCGCCCGTCTCGTTGAGGGCGTTTCTCGAGTTTCACCACTCTAAAAGCGACGAGTTCCCACTTGAGGATGCTGAATTCGTGCGGTATCTGCTGCGAATCTGGTGCTTCGACCCGTCGGCGTCGCTGGCCACGGCTCCACGCACCGATCGAGACGCAGTTGCTCGTGTCATCCTCAATAGCGACGAGAGAAGCATCCACGAGCGGCTAATGGCGCGCAAGCGCGAGCTCATCAGCAAGATTGAAAGCGCCCAAAGTGGGGTCGGCAACCGAGCACAACAGCTGGGCGTTCAGCTAGGCACACTCCAGCATCTTGAGGTGAAAACCTCAAGTGTTTGCACGTGGTGGAGCGACTTGCAGTTCGCGGATCATCTCGGATCATCGCTGGCTACTTTACGTGCACTTGCTGCTCCCTCTCTCAGCTGGAAACGCTCGACCTCCGCGACAACAGACTGGCTTTGATCCCACGTGAACTGGATCAGCTATCAGCTCTGCGCCGGTTGGATCTGTCGGCGAATTGCCTGATGGACGCCAGTTTCGCCGAGTCGACATGCGCTTGGGGCGATATGACGGTTCTGAGTGAGCTCATTCTTCGCGGGAACCGATTGACTGCTGTCCCTGAACATGTTGCCCACCTCAAGTTGCTCCATAAGCTCGATGTGGCCGACAATGCGGTACGGCGCGTCCCCAAATCGGTTCTGAATGAATGGAGCAAGACTGCCAAGTTGGTGTCGCTCGACCTCCACCACAACGCGCTCTCAACCCTTCCGGAAGAAATCGGGCTCTTGCGAGAGCTCCGATACTTGCTGCTCCATGAGAACGCTCTGAGCTGTTTACCGGGCTCGATTGCTTCGCTGACGAAGCTGGAGGAGCTGACGTTGAGTGGGAATCGCCTCGGCAATGATTTTCATGAGCTTCCTGTCGCGGATGTCCAGAAACATATCGCTTTGGACCGCAACTGTCTTCGAGAGTTCCCTCGAGTGAGATTGGTGAACCAAACAACAACATCGTCGGGCAGCACGAACGTTGTTCGTATTAGCGCCACCAACAACCAACTGCGGTGGATGCCGATGGCACCAGCAACTGCGTTTGCAGTGTGCAAGGAGCTCCACCTGGAGCACAACTCGATCCGAGAACTACCGGACGCGTTCTTCGAGGTGCTTCCACGATTAGAGGAGATCGTTCTGCATCACAATCGCCTTCAGCAGGTGGCTGATGCAATCATCTTGTGCAAGGGCCTTCGTGTCATTGACATGCACGCCAACCGAATCACCGAAGTTTCTGCAGCGCTGGTGGAGTTGTCGCAGTTGGAGGTGCTGGACTTGACGGACAACGCGCTCCAGTCGATCCCAGTGGTGGCACGGGTTCGACAAGCACACGCGGGGTCCTCCCGTTGACCGGAGGGTCCTTCAGATCCTGGCACTGCGACGGAACCCGATACGCAATAACGTGCTAAAGGCCGTCGTTGACGGCGCTTGTCGCGATGGCTCGTCAGAGGTGGCCACCGCATTGTCCAACTCGTCGGATCGAGTGTGCGAGGGCGTTCTTCGAAAGCTTATTGCTGGACTACGCAATGCCGCGACAAGCAATGCGACCTTCACCTGTGTTTCGTCCGACTCGGAGGAGGAAGCGTGGGTGTATGACCGGGCTGCGGAAGCCAGCGGGAGGCGCAAGTGGCGCGGGGTCACACGGGACGTGAACCGGTACCTCGCGCAACGACTGAAGGCGATGAACCGGCAGAACACTGGAGGCGGCTCAAAGCGACTACTCGTTGAAGTCAAGAGCTTCGAGCGGATGATCAAGAGCTTGCCGTTTGCGTGCTCGAAACTCGAGCTCGCGGCGCTCATCAATCGCCTGGGAGTGGACAACACGGAGGGTAAGCAGTGGATCGATGGCGATGCGTTTCTCGCGGGTATCGACTCGTTTGGGCAGTCTGGATCCCTTTCGGCTCCCTTTGCAACGTCACCACGAAGATTAAGAGCGGACTCGACAGTCGATGCGGTAGCACCGATTCTCCACTATCTATCGATCACGTACAGGCAACAGCAGAGCCGAAAGGACGACAAGCGAGACCAAGTACGGGCTGAAGCAGGGGACCATGCGGCGCTGCACAACGCATCGAAGACACGTACACAATCACTCAAAGATAAAAAGGCTTCGAGAGTAGCGTCAAGGGAGCCAGTGCAGCGGACGCCTCTATCTCCAGCAAAGAAAGCGAGCCAAGTTCGTCCAGAGGCCGCAGCAAGAGCGTTTGTGGCAAGAGTGAGTGCTCCCAGCCGAGGCAGCGAGCTGGCACGTCAACGACAACGAGTTGAGGTGCTCAAGCAGCAGCTGATGGATCACAAGCTACGACTTGTGCATCAAACCCAGCAAACGTCAGCCTCGCCCATCTCGTCGGCTGCGATGGAAGCCAACTCGAGCTCGAGCTCGAGCTCTGACTCGGACTCGACAAACAGCGACCGTGAGCCTGCCGGTAGCAGTGATGCCACCGGCTGCGGCTCTGATATCATCTGTGTTCGCGTGTCGCTTCCGACCGCAGAAACGACCGCGGCTCCGACGCTAACGCTTGGCGCTCGCCACCTGGACGTCCGCATCGGCGCGTTGCAGACCATTCTGGAGCTCAAGCAGCGCATTGAAGTCCTCACTCGCATCCCAGTTGGCGACCAGATCCTGATAGCCAGGATCCGGGGCCAACCCGCCGGCATCCGGCTGTGCAACGCCTCCACAATCCAACAGAGCGTCCGCTCCAAGCATCGAATCACTGAGAAGGCGCCCTGGCGCCTGCTGCTGCTCCTTCGACACGGCGTATAAGTTGGTGTTACTGTGTAGCTGGTATGCGCGTTCTGAATCATCAACGAAGGCTGGATTTGCAGCAGCAACTGGGTCCCTGCAGCCACATACCTGCTAAGTATGACGCTACGTCTCGGCTACCATTACCGTTCGGATTCCCCGGGAGCAGCCGATGCTTGCCGCCCTGACGCGAGGGCGTAAAGCTCTGGCGTTGAGACACTCGCACGGCACATGGAGGTGCAGGCTTAGCGCGCGTGCAAAGGTATAAATACCAGCGTGGAGTCGGTTCCCCACGTGGCGCCTCCACGTGGTCATCATTGTGTGGATATTGGGGACGCTTTTACAGCCGCATGGGGCGCTTTTCAGATATGTACAGGGCCCGTTCGCGCCAAAATGGCAGTCCGGAGGCGCCACAGGTGGTCCGACGAAGGCGTGAGGAACGGAAATGCCAATCAGCGGAGACTGCTGGCTAGTATCACAGACTCCAAAGTCGCAGCATGCGTTTCTAGTCTTTGGGCAAATATGATTATTTCAGCGGCGACCAGATGGAGGTGCTGTGCCTTTACCTATGCTCCACACCAAATCCTCTTGAGCCTGCTGTTGCCAGGAGGCGGTCGCGTTGTAGAAAGCGCTCCGAGTGCCATTTATATGCGCCCTGGTGGCTTCCTTCCCGGTTTTAGGCTCGCGAATTTCACAGTCAGAGCCGCGTCATTATTCCTTTTGACGTGCCGGTCGGAGCCCGTGCGTGTCACGAAACCAGCAGGAGGCCCTCTCTTCCGCTGCGGTGCCAACTGGAAAGCGTCGGAGTGGGTTTGTCGCGGACTCTTGCTCGCCGCCTCTGCCCCAGAGCTGACGAATACGTAGTAGCTCTGTCCCACTGGGCTGAAGCTCCAACCAGACCACTCGCCTGCGTTAATTTGCAAACTGCCGACTTTTGCGCAGCGACACAACCGCGCTCGATAGTGCACTCGCGTTATAACTACAATGACTCGAGCTCGGCGTCCGCGCGGCCTGTCGGCCAACTACGCCGACGAGCAGGAGCGGCTGCAGGAGATCCTGGCCGACAAGTCGACGCTCGTGGTGCGCATGCTGGACCGGTCCAACTGGGTCAAGTTCGACTGCCGGCCCAACTGCTTCTACTGCAACACCAAGTTCCGCCCGTTCTCGCTCAAGCGCCACTGCCGCGCGTGCGGCGAGATCGTCTGCAGCTCGTGCTACCGGCGGCGCAAAGTGCGCACAGGGCTGGACGCGCCGGTCAGCACCGTGCCGCTGTGCTTTGACTGCATCGACAAGGCCATGATCAGCGCGTCGCAGCAGGCGGGCAAGGCCTGCGTCGACTCGGCGCTGGACAAGCGCGAGAACGGAGACAGCATCAAGACGTCGAGCACGGGCGAGTCCTTCTGCAGCCGCTTCTCCGCGCTCTCCGCGGCAAGCGGCAACCTGTCCGAGCACGACGAAGACAGCGCGAGCGATGTCAGTGACGTCAGTGAGGACGACGAACCGCCAAAGACGCAGCGAAACCACGGCCGCCAGATCGAGTTCATGACTGAGAAGAAGCAGTTCGAGATCTATGAGGCCCGCCGCCGCGAACTGCTGGACAAGTTCGGCGTCAAGAACCCCGGCAGCGAGAAGGAGTACGAGGCGCTGTGCGAGCTCGCAAGCCGGGCCTTGGACGCCACGGTCGCCGCCGTCGGGTTCATGGACGACAAGGCCCAGTGGTACAAGGCCAAGCTCGGGATCTCACAGCCGGAGCTGCCGCGCGAGATCGCCTTCTGCTCGCAGCTGCTCCAGACCCCGCTGCCGACGATCATCCTCGACGTGTCCAAGGACCCGCGGTTCTGCAACAACCCGCTCGTGACGGGGTCGGCCCACATCCGCTTCTACGCGACGTCTCCCATCTGCGACCCAGACACGGGCATCATCATCGGCTCCGTGTTTGTCATGGACCCCAAGCCCAAGAGCAAAATGCCGCAGCGTGCCGTCGAAATGCTGTCCTACGTCGCCACCGCGGCGGAGCGGCTTCTGACTGACGCAAACCGACGACGACAAGACTCCATGAAGATGAAGCGGCACTCGTCGCCGAGCATGTCGATGCGCAGCTCCGTGTCTTCCAACCTCTCTGATATGCGCCCAGGGTCGCTCATGTCTGTCCCAGAGGAGATCGACGGCCCGGAGTTCCACCTGCACCAGTCGTCCTCGTCCTCCTCGTCGTCCTTGTCTGCATCGCGCGGGTCCACCAAGTCCGAGTCTCGGTCTAGGAGAAAGTCGCACGGCACGCACCCTCTGCTGCAGCTTCTGGACCCCAAGCTCGTGTTGTCGTCGTCGACGGGCTCCATCAAGTCAAAGCCAGCCGTGAAGGACGCTGCGCCGCAGCGAAGGAATACGGACGCCGGCGTGGTCCACGCCGACGTGCCGACCAAGCCAGCCACAGTCAAGAGCACCGACCTGGCACGGTCGGAGTTCGGGCCACCGACTGCCAATGGACCGACCATGTCCAGCCTGGACAGTTCTTGCTTCGAGCTCTTTTATCGCATCACGACGACGCAGCAAATGCTCGTGCAGCAGCAGAGCACGCTCCTGGCGACGCTCAACCAGCACGCGACCCGGATCGGCTCGATCGAGGAGACCGTCGGCCGCATCGAGGGCATGGTCTTGACTTTGCAACGCACGCAGAGCACACCGGAGCTGCTGCTGGAGGGCAAGCGCGACCCGAACGTCGATATGGGAGCTGTCTGAGAGTGCTCACCCCCCCCGTCGGAAGGGCCGGATAATCTGAGTTGTAAGTACGTCTTCTTTCGCCCGGAAGGGGCGTGAGCCTTGCCACTTCCTGCCGTTTCGGCGTCAGTGAAGCTCACGCCATTGTACAATAGTCAAGCGGAGAATAAACCGTCAATTGCTCGTCCGTCACTTGCAAGGACGCCGCTCAAGGTGGCTCCGTGTTGACCCGCGAACGGATCTGAATTTGAATTTGAAGCTGGTCAAACGATCCACCCCTCGAAGGGGGGCTACTATTCGGCATGCTCGTGTAACTCACAAACGCAGTATAATAACCAATCCAAATGCACGACGTACCTGTTTTCAGCCAATTAAAAGCGATGATTGTGAAGAAGATCTCTCCGAACGCAATGCTGGACGCGACGGCCGCTACGGAATGGACACGAGGCGGCTTCAAGGCGAGCAGGCGGACACCACGATGGCGCCAGCCCCTCGCAGTAAGGCTGACGCTAGAGCGGATGACTCGGCGACGGCCGAATCGGAGGAGGACAACCCGTTCTCGCAGTACTACGGCATGCTGCTGCACCAGCAGAACATGCTGCAGGACCACGTGCGCACGAGCACGTACGAGCGCGCCGTGATGAGCAACCTGTCGGACTTCCAGGGCAAGGTGGTGCTGGACGTCGGCACCGGGTCGGGCATCCTCGCCTTCTTCGCTGCTCGCGCCGGGGCGCGACACGTGTACGCGGTGGAGCTGAGCGGCATGGCCGAGTGCGCGCGCGAGCTGGTGGCGGCCAATGGTCTCAGCGACCGCATCACGGTCATCAAGGGCAAGATGGAGGACGTGGAGCTGCCGGAGCACGTCGACCTCGTCATCTCGGAGCCCATGGGCTTCTTCCTGGTGCACGAGCGGATGCTGGAGACGTTCGCCGCGGCGGGCGCCAAGTGGCGCCGGCCAGAAGACCCCAACTTCAAGATGTTCCCGTCAATCGGCACCATGTTCGTATCGCCGTTCTCGGACGACGCCATCTATCGCGAGCAGATGGCCAAGGTGGCCTTCTGGCAGCAGACGTCCTTCTACGGCGTCGACTTGTCCAAGATGAAGCAGCGCGCGATCGAGAACCACTTCTCGCAGCCCGTGGTCGGGTATTTCCCGCCCGAGATCTTGCTGTCGTCGCAGCCGGCGACGCACGAGCTCGACTTCAAGACGATCACGTCGCAGCAGCTCGAGACGTTCAACATGCCGTTCCGGTTTGTCATTGAGCGGACAGCCATCATGCACGGCCTCGGCTGCTGGTTCACCGTCGACTTCCTGGGGTCCACCGCGCGCGTGGTGCTCAGCACGGCGCCCGACCAGCAGGGCACACACTGGTACCAGTGCCGACTGCTCCTATCCACGCCCATCGCAGTCAACGCGTCGCAGACCATCAGCGGCAACCTGCACTTCGTCGGCAACAAGAAGTTCAGCTACGACATTGACGTCGAAGGTAACGCTCGCTCGTTCATCAACCATGATGCTGGCTGGCTCTCGTACGTGTTGCCTGAGGCTCATATTGACCACCTCTCTGCTGTTGTGTTATGCTTTGCGACCGCAACTTAGTACGACTGGACGGAACGCCGATCGTGTCGAGGAACCACGTGCGTCTGCATGACCAAATGTACCACTACCTCTACTCGGGCGGCGGCGGGTCGTGAGCAGCGGGCATTGGCGACGTGTACAGCTTTCCGGACGCCATGCCAGGAACTTAAGCGCAATGAAGCTCAGGCTTGATGTTAGTCCTTCGTTTGGGTGGATGCGTGAGCGTGTGTGCACACTTGTACGCCAACGACAGGTGCAAGGCACAGTCTCTTGCATTTCTTCCTTAACATCCAGCTCTTTGCTCGCACAGAATAATACTCGTAGCGGTAGATTAGATAGTAAAACAACACCAACCAAAACGGAGCGGCGTTCAACCCAACGCCGCCCCGACTCCGACTCACGCATTCATGATATGGTCGATGGCCTTCTTGACGCACGGATCAAATGCGCTCGAGTCTGGAGACAGCGGGCCGCTCGCGCCCGAGGTCGGGGCGTCGCCAAACACCGGCGCCTCCTTCATCGGCGGGATGCCGACGCCTTCGTACAGCTCCCCGTCGGCGCTAAAGCACCGCTGGTTCGGTATGTCGACCGTCCAGTAGTTGGGCAGCCGTTGCTTCTTCGTGGCCGACAGACTGCCGGCAGTCGTGGCGCCGATTCGGTAAGTATGCGGCCGGTTCATAAGCGACAGACAGAGCAGCTCGGCCGTCCTGTTCACGTCATGCAGAGGACCGGTCAGCGCTCTCACGTCAAGATGTTGAGTGATCCGTGTACGATGTGGACTTACCCCTTGGTGTATTGGCTCTGCAGGATGACCAGCGGGCCGCGGTACGGCGCCGACCGCTTCGTGTATGGGATGTAGTACTTGCGCCGCTTGGAGAACCGCGCGGCCGCGTTCCCGTACGACGGCAGCCTCTCGTCTGTCGAGAACGCGAGCGACGACCGGTTCTCCGTGGCGAAGAAGGACGCGACGGAAAGCGCTGACACGACCGACCCGCCGCCGCTGTTGAACCGTAGGTCGAGGATCAGTCCATCCACGTCTCCCAGGCCCTTGAGGATTGCTTCGAGCGACCACCGCATGGACTCGAGATCGTACAGCTCCGGGATGGCGATTGCCAACGACGGAGGTGATGACGCGGTGTCTGATACCTTGTCGGCACCCCCAGCTTTACTGTTGCCCGTCGTCCAGGACGGCATGAGCGCGTCGACGCGCGGCAGCGTGAACTCCACGAAGCCGTCCATGCCGGTGAGCCCAATGTAGCCAATGCGCCAGCCGGGACTCGTCTCGGCGTTGAGGATGCCACACACGAAGTTGTTGGCGATGCGGCGCCCGCCGTCCGCGAGGTGGTTGCGCTCCACGACTGACAGCACGCGGGCCTGGGCCTGCTGCGCGGCCAGCGCCGCCAGTTGCTTGCGGCTTGTGGTTGTCGTAGCGGGACCGGAGGACACCGGGCCTCCTCGCTTCGCGGGGTAACCAGTGACGGCGGCAGCGCGTGGCACGACGAGCTGCAGGGACGGGTCATCGCAGAGCGCGACGCTTTCCTGGAGCGCGAGCAGCAGGTCGTCGTCGCTGGTGGCGGGCTGCACGGCCTCGCCGTAGAGCTGTCGTACAAAGGCCCAGTCGACGCGGCGGTGCTCGAGGAACGCGTAGTGGTCGCGCACGGCGACCCAGAAGGCGTGGAAGTTGACGACCGGGTCGCGCGAGTACGTGATGCGCGCAAACAGCGCGCGCAGCATCTCCACGAACAGCCGCAGCAGCACGCCGTGCATGGCCATGAGCACCACGAGCGTGCCGCCCAGCACCGGTGCGTGGCGGCGCAGAAACCCCACGGGCAGGATCGCGAGCGACTCGTACAGCTCCAGCGGCTTGAGCACGAGCGCCTCCAGCATGAAGTCGGGCGTCAGCAGCCCTAGGCTCAGCCACCGCGGCCACCACCAGAGCCACAGCCACCGCGCGCCCAGCACCGCCGTCGTCGCGGCCACCGCCGCCACCACCGACCGGCCCGCCCACGACAACACCGACGGCTTCATCTTGGTTTTTCGCGACGAGAGCGCGACTGCAGCGGGGCGTCGAGCGACGGACGACGAGGGGCACCTGGCGACTGAAGACGAGAGCGGCGACGAGAAGGCGAGCACAAGTGGCGCTTGGCGTGTAGAAGAAGACCGAGGCGGGGACGCGGAGGCCGACAGTAAGGCGGGGATGGAGGCCGGCAGGTCGAGCGCGCGGTGGTCGACAATCGGAGAAAAGTGACGGGAAGAGCTGCGATTTGTGGAAGTTACCCGGTAGGTTACGCACGCGAAGTGCATGTGTGAGGCGGAGGCGTCAACACGCGCAGGTCGAGACGGGTCGTGATAGTACCACAACCCGGCCACGACTCGTGAGGAATACACATGACGCCAATACTATTGTCCAACAAAAATTTCAATTAGACGCAATCATTTAAATAAGCGACGGGACGAAATGGAGAAAACAGATTCAATATATTGTTCAAGTGGGAACGTCAACGCTGCCTGCTAACGCGTTAGTGGCGGCGACGATCGGTGGGCGCTTAGTTGGGGTTCTTGGCCTTCGCGTTGTCGTTCTGCTTGTCGCCTGCGGCTTTCACCACGAGCAGTTGCGCGCTTTCAGCCGTCGCGGCCGCTTGGTTATCGCCGCGCTGGCCATCGCGGTCGTGGGCCTTGGCAGCGGCCACGCGCACTTGATCAAAGTGCAGGTTGGTGACGAACGCGTTGTTCTTGGCGAAGTTCATTGCTCTTTGCGCTTGGCTGGTTTGCGAGAGCGGTGCTGCTTGGGTCGTGGCGGGCTAGTTGCTCGGTGGTTGCGGGTGAATTGAGTTGTGACGCATTTGTTGCCGCCTCGACCTGGCCTCGAGACTGCAGACTAACAACGAACAGTGCGTGTGTTGGGGCTGCTTGGTGCATCGACCCGTGTTGCGTATCACAGAGAGCGTATGTAGTCGCACACAGGAGTGCTGGTCACCAGCACTCTTCCATTCTGTCGCGATGAAGACAGCGTACCGCCTGTGACTCACTGGCTTGGGCGCCGCCACAAGAACGCTTCGAGCTGTCTCGTGTTGAAGGCGCCCTCTGGCCATCGGTGCCCCCCCCCCCCCCCCCCCCCCCCCCCCCCCCCCCCCC